>APFE030125698.1:4392-17036 GCA_000404065.3 Pinus taeda | reverse complement strand
GATCCGTGGATCGGTGAGACGAAAAACCTTCCGGGACGTAGATTACCACTAGAAAGTTAGGTCCACCTAGGCAATTCACATACACGACTCATATCTGCTAAGATTATTTACAATTAATACATGCAAACTGGGCTTACAATTAGATTGATCAAGCTGCTGATGACTGCAGGATGGCACGGACACGCTGATCAGGTGCTTCCCCTTTTTGCAAAGAAAAAAGGGGGTGTATTGCATGGGTAGTTGACCGGTAGAGGTCAACACATGGAAACCAAACCGATACTCCAGATGGGGCTCCTATTCCAAACGATTTGAGGTCTAATTGGGACTTCACATTGGGGAGACCCCTTGGTTGATGAATTTCCAGCACCATCAACAATGGTGCTAGAAGGAGAGCTAGTTGACAAATTGTGCTTGTGGAGTTTGATTTGAACCTCTTATCTCAAATGGATCATCCGCAAATCTTACTCTCGGGGTGTTTCTCTAATTTATCCTTTTGCCAATTTTCAATCCCCGATGATCCTCTCAATCACTTGTCTCAGTTAAAATTTGATGGTGAGGATGGAACATCCATAACTGTGCACATTTATGATTTTCTTAAATTTTGTGAAACTTGTGAATCTTACGAAATCGATGATGAAGAGTTTGCTTGTGTGCTTTTATTCCTCACCCTTGAAGGTCTTGTTAATTAGTGGTGCCATACCTTGCCACCCGCTTCCATCCATTCTTTCCATAATTTCCTCATGGAGCTCTATCAAGCCTTTGATAGGTATGATCACCAAGATGTTTATAAAATAATAAATCAATTAATAATGAAGCCTAATGAATCATTTGGGGATTTCTCAATCGATTCCTTCACCTTTGTTATGAATTTCATGAAGAAGATGCATATTAGGATTTCTTTAGACAAAAGTTTCAACGTTTGGTTCATGTCTCTTTGCACGGTGAACCTAAACCCCGTGATGTTTCTACTTCCCCAACTCTTGTGAATCATGAGACACTTCTAATTTCATAGGTGGAATTTACTACTCCTTTTGTTCTTTTCCCTCCTCCTTTTTTAGTTCTGATGAGGGTGTTTGCATGCGATGATAATAAAGTTGGGAAATCTGCAAATCAAATTCCTAATCCATCTTCTCATTCCTCTTTTGCTTGCCATGAATCAAATTCAATGGAGGAAATCCCATAATGGCTCATGAAGCCCATGGTGAAGACTAAATCCTCCATTCGCAAGATGATGTTACTATTCATAACTCTAGTCTCGAATCTGATCTGGATTTCTATTATTGTCTATCATCTACAAGCCATGACTCTTTTTACCATGATCTACCTGGATTTCAATATGCTAATATCTATAATGAATCAAATGCAATCATTTATTTCCATCAATCCATAGCCTTGGGAAACAATCATTTCGATGATGATGAATCTATTGATGTATGCAATCAAGAATGCCCAGGTGCATCATTTGATCTTTCAGTTTCTCACGAAGGCTTTGCTTTAGATCTAGAATCTGATTCGGTCAAAGAAGATGTCCTTATCGAAACTTCCTCTTCATCTCACTATCCCTTGTGCTCTATCATTTGTGATGCATCTACTTGTGACGAAGATACTCCATGCTCTTAAAGTTCTTCATCCGATGAGTTAAATTCTCAATTGACACAGGATGGTGAGATTATCCATGATGAAAATGAAAACAAACAAATCATTGAGGACTCTTTCTCTCCCTCATCATCTCTTCTCTTGCATGAAGATAACTCTCCAAACTAGCTTGCTCATCAAATTTCTTCGATTCATACATATTTAGATTTGTTATCAAATGAATCTTTCAACTTGAGTAATCTGGTTGTTGAAGTTGAAAAATCTGGTCAAGTCAGTGACAAAGATGGCTACCATTCGATGAGAAGTGGTCTTATTGAAACCAATGGTAGCAACTTTCCTCACACTATGCACGATTTGGTTCTATCTTTGGGATGCTATTTTACAATCCTTTAAAGTTGCGGGACTTGATAGGAAGTAGAGGCACTTCAACTTCTGTTAATGGTTATGTCAGGATCTCATGACTCTGGTAAGCCCCCCAAACTAAGTCAGACCTGGTTTCTCTCACATAATCCTTCTCTATGCATGGTTTCACTCGATGTAAATCTCTTTTTAAAAGATGTTTGGTACCTTGGATGTACTATTTCGAACTTTCGAGATTTGGTTTCTGATCGGATTCACGAATCTTCTTCAGTTGATCCATCTTCATGAAATCTTGCACATCAAAATTGGGTTTGGAATGTGTATCTCTCATAGAGTAATAGAATTGCGAAGTTGATCATTTCAAAGACTATCTTTGGCTGAAGGGATCATGCCTATCAGTTTCATTTCTTAATAGTCAACTCCTTGTTTTTCTTTCAAATGTTGTATTGCAAATTGTTCCCTCCATCGCACCTGAAATCGTCTTGAGTGATAATGAATGCACGAGTTATTGCACGAACCAAATTCTTCTCCATTCACTATGTCTTGACTAGTCTCATGTTCTTGTTGTGTTGGCATTCCTTTTAAATTCTTTCAATAATTACGATGCTTGTACAATTTTTCACGAGTTATAGGAAAATGGTTGGTCATATTCGACATGCGAAGAAGTTGGTTCTATTGTTAAGAGCATTCACAAAGCTATTCAAATTGATTTATCTTTGTTAATTACAAACTGGGGATCTGATGCCTTAATCAACCCATCTGATCATAATTTTTTCTGTGATGACTTTCATTCAAATTATCATTTTCCCATGAGCACATCCAATGACAATTGTTTTACACCTTTTTATTTTTGTGGTTTAACATCTCACTATCCGAGTACTTGGCAACCAGTTGAGGTACTTCCACACTCACTGATGATAAGGTCAAATCCTCACTGTCTCGACATGCCTTTTAAATATGATCAAATTTATTCTCCCTTGCAAGATTCTCATTGTAGTTCCATGCCTCATTCAAAATTCATTTTTTCAAATATTTCAGGGTTTTCAAAAGGATTATCATGAATTTTACAATCCAATTGTTGAATGGTTGGAACAGTCTTACCTAGCAAGCTCTGTCGCAAATAACAAGTTTACATCTTTCCTCATGTTTACTAAGTTCAATGTAGATAGAAACACATTCATGGGAAGCTTCAAAGGTTTGTTGTATATTGGTTCTCAAAAAACGGCTAAGAATATAAACTGGCTAGAAATGGTGGCTATGTCTTATCTTTCTGCTAACAAGAAAGACCTTAAATTTTTTGTGCAAGCTATTCAAATTATTATCTTTTCTATTACACATTGTTTTATAATTTTTTTTAATCGTTTGCATCTTTGTGATTGCAGGTCGGGAACAATTACGGTGGATATATTGGAAATTCCATTATATGTGACCACAATCTTCTAGCTGGTTAGGTTAGGAGTAGGTCTAGTTACATTTTAGTCTAATTGCACATCCATCTTGCGTTTGTTTCCTGTAGTTTGTCTTTTTCTTTCTGGTTTTGGTTTCACATTATGTTTTTCTTTAACCATTTTCTATCTTCTATTCTGGTTTTCTTTCCTTGTTGTGTTGTCTTTCCTTTCATTTTGTGAGACCATACATGAAGATGCTCTGTTAGCTCAAAGGGAATGTGGAAAAATAGTAAAGGAATTTGTAACACTTCAATTTTTGGCTAACTTTCTGTCCTTCTTCCTTGTCTTGGTTACATATTTTGGTCGATGATGTTCTGACAAAATATATGATCCTTACGTTGAGAAATCCTTGTGTCGAACCATGATCTCCATCTCTATTCTCGAAACCTCATGCCTACACTTGGGTTTTTATGTTTTAGTGTTTTCAGGCTGATCCAATGAAGTAGAGATGGACAAGGGGAAAATCTAAATGAGAAAATCAATACCAGAGGTCTTATATATGTTTCTATGAAAGGGACAACCTCTCTTTCTCTCAATAAATCGGAATCCCTCTTCTGCCCATGAAATAAATAAGTGCCGATGCACAATCCTATATAAATAAATAAATAAAGGCCAAAGAAAAGAAATGCTTCATGCGTAAAGAGGTGAAGCAAACAACTCTGCCAGGGTATTGTCTGGGCTCGTTGGTAGCAGAGAAATGTTTGTGTTCCTGATGTGACTATGCCAGGGTACTATCCAAGCCCGCTTGCAGCGGAGAAACACCAGAGATGAAAAAATATACTCTGAAAATCTAAATCTCGCAAACTTCATTACCCTATCCTGATTCAAAGAATTGTATGATCGCTGGTCTTGTGTTTGTGTTTAACTGAGTAGAGGAATGAAGGGGACTATGTTTATGCACGGGGTAAGTGAGGAAGCCATGGTTATCTGAACGATGAATCAATACTTCCTGAAGAACTAGACTTTAAACGAAAGAATTTACCAAGGCAGAGAAGCTGCAATTCTACCAGTGTGTCACCAAGTGTTGTCGTTGTAACAAAAACCCTCTAAAATTTTGTGTACACTCGAATTTTGGAGCCTACTGTGGATCTGGTGATTTGTGATTCCATAGTCACTTCTTGGTCAACTGATGCTTTTCGAGCTCCCTTCTTAGATTGGAAATTTCTAAGTCACTTGCTCACACATGCTCAGTCTGTAACAAGTGCATGAACACATTCTTTTACCCATGCTTGGACAAGCATAACACATTCTATCAAGACTGTGCTTGTGCAATGTCCAATCCAAGTCAACAGTCAGTGCGTAATGAAAATGAAAATTTCTCACATTCTAGCTGCGTTTGTACTTCCATTTTGGTGGGTTTTGCAAACTGTTTCTTTCGTGCACCTTCGTTTTCACAAGTGTCGTTTTCATGTTTTCGGCTGTCGCTTTCACTTGCTTTCAATCTAATTAGTGTTGTCTTCATGTTATATTTTCTCTGCATGTGTTACTTTCACTGTCATTCACATATCGCAAGAATCATTCACCATTTAGCAATTGTTGTCTTTTTGGATGTTAGCTATCGCACATTGTATGTATGCTTGTTCTAGTGGTTTCAAGGGGTTAGATTTGTGTGAATGAGTTGGTCTAACCATGTACACATTAGTTGCACTCATTGATGAGCCCCAAAAATGGGTAACTTATTGGGCTCATTTTGCCTATTATTCTCGATTAATCCACCATCCTTCATAGTTTATGCATGCTTTTGAGTATATTTATGTTAATTGAATGAATGAGAATAGTCACTTGACCATGAAGTCTAATACGTGGTTATTGCAGATTTTTGGACAACTTTTGGACCAAGGTCAAGAATTTATGAGCCAGTTGACCACCAAATACGAGGGAACAAGGCTGAGGATTTGTAGGAAGGGTGTCTCCTGCACTAAATGGCCCCTTCCTCGAATTCTCCACCATCAGCTCGGAGTTCAGCAGGCCACCAAAGATGATTCCCAAGGGCAGCCGAGCAGCATTTGTAAAGTGATTGATTACTTGCAGTTTGAGCAGCCAAGCCCCTTGAGTTAAGGAGGCTGTTGGAGGTCCTCGTAGTGCATAAGAAGGAAGTATTCCAACCTTCATAGTTTACTTTTGGGAACATTTTGTATTTTGCACTTTAGTGCTGCTTTGCTTTTCAACTCATTTTGGAGCTTTTGCTGTAAACATTTTTGTGACATGGTTATTTTTTGAGTAATGGAGATCAGTTTCGTTTTGCATCAGCGCTGAGTTTCTTCTTAGGAGCCTGTAGCTCTTGGGGTTGGGCCCAACCCAAGTGCCAAGACCTCCTCTGTGTACTGTTATATGTTTTTGTTGTATTTATAGAATAATTTTGCTAGTAGATTAAAATCCTGCTTGGTTACCTAGGTCATTTTTGATGATTGAAATAAATTTTCATGTTTTAGATTGATTTGATAGGTTGGTAAAAGAAAATATCTTCGAAAAAGGCCATCAAGCAAACCTTGATCTCACCTCTCCCTCCTCGGGACCATGAGCTGAGACCAAGGTGTCCTTGCTACCATAAAAACATTGTTCTTGCTTCTTCATGCAATTGCTAGGGTTAGATTCTTAGTTGCAAAAGTTGGTACCAGTTGTGATTACATGCTCAGATCCATTCTTTCTTAGTTTTCATAGTTATCTTACATGATTTTCTACCAATAAATTTATGTCCATCATGGTTGCTGGTTTCTAGGTCAATATAGGTCAAAATAGCTAGGTCTTTGGTTTGCATAGTCTTTGTTTGGTTAGTTTTGGAGAATAGTGTGCAGAACACTTGTGATACCTTCCTGCCTACCCTTCCTCCATCAGACAACCTACTCCAACCCCGTAACTCAGATTCTTCTCCATCATTTTCCACTCTTTTCTAACTTGACCTAATTTCCATATCTTTGTGCAACCTTGCTCCTTCCATCCTTGAATAAAATCCAACCACCTTAATCACTCCTCAGCTTCATTCACCAAGTCCTAGACCTCTTCACACCCTCATCCAACCTCCATCTCCACTTTTCAACTCTTCTTCCACCATCAACCCTCCAAAATCTCCTTTCAGAACATCTTGTAGAACCCCTGCAGACTTCCTGTAGAAGCTCACGAGAGCGGTTTTTGGAGACCCGAACACTGTGAAACTCTCTGGAAGGGTGCTAGGGACCCCTTAGGCCCTCTTCTCACCTTCCCAACCTTTTGCAAGCACCCACGCCATTTCCTTTCATCAACCAACCTCTGTATAGCAAAAAAAAATTAAAGCACATGCATAATAATTCTACAAGATTACTCAAAAATACAAAAAGATGTTCCTTTTTCAGATTCCACTTCAGAAGTGGCTTAGACACATGCACTTAACCTTTCCAAGAGTAAATGGCATCCATTTATGTAGCTTTCATCCTTTTTCTTGCACCAGTAGGGTTGGTCGGTAAAACTAGGGTTTGCTAGGGTTTGCATTTCCTTTCAACTTTCAGCTTCTTTCTGCAAGTGGATTAGCCTCCTTTGAGTTAGCTTTCGTCTATCATAGTTAAAAGCTTATTCTAAAATCTCATAGAAGTTGGCTTAAGCTCTTAGAGGACTTGTGCCAGCTGATCCAGTGACAGCCTGCAGCAAGAGCTAGTACTTGTGCATATAGCACCGTCGCAAGGGAAATATGTTGTTAGCATGTTCCTGATGATCTATGTTGTTGTTTTATCAAAGTGTTTCAAGTGTGTGATCACAGTGAAGTCATATAAATTTTCACATTAGTCTCTTCGGTCCTAGACTTAGAAAACTTTTGGAAATTCCCCAACAACCTAACATCATTCAACCTTCCTCAACTACACATTGCACAATTCCAACCCTCAAGCTGCATCCTTGTGCCTTGACGCTATGCAATGTGCAATTCCTACTTCCTAGGAATGTGCACTGTGCAGTTCCAGTGCTCAAGATCGACCTTTTGCTCCCAGAATTACGCAAACTATCCCTCCAGCCTGTCCCCAACTGCGCACTGCGTAGTCTTTCAGTTCAAGCTCAAAACCTGAGCTCTTGAAATGTGCAATCACCAAGCCATCTTTTCCTCCTAGATCTATGCAGTTGGATGAAAAAATGAAAAATCCCTTCAGTCTGGCTCACTGGCTCCCAAAGCTACACAATTTCTCTCTCCTGCCCAGTCAGTACTGTGCATTATGCATTCTCAAGGCTCAAGCCTCATCTTTGAGCTCTTGAACTGTGGAATTTCACAATCATCCAAGCTCATCTTTCCTCCAGAATTGCGTAGTAGGCTGATCTAGTGCCCATCTACTTAGACTGTCACACTTAGCTCCAAGATTGCATAATTTTCTTCCACAGTCCAACCTGAAATGTGCATTCTCCGTTATGGAGTCTCAAGGCTCAAGCTTCACCCCTGACTGTCTGAGATACATAATTGTGCAGTTGGTGAGCCTGTTTCCTAGACTTTTACTTGGTTTCGTCTCAATCAGTGGATCAATATGCACCACCTTAGACTAGGGGTTTATAAGATTGATGTCATCTTGTCATGAGTGGATTGAAGATGCATGCACTCTATCATGTTATGGCAAGATGATGGAGAAGTAGATGGAGAAGGAGGACATGCTAGAAGACACATATGGATCTGAAGAGAAAGAGGATCATCAGGCAAGAAGATTAAGGAATACCAAACTATAACGAAAGATGAGGATCAATATAACATGGAAGAATCCTCATCTTCAAGTCATAAGGAAGAGGAAGAATAAGAACATGTACCATCTTTTAAAGAAGACACAAAGAAAAAAAAGAAACAAGGACAACTTGGCACTGTCACATCATCATGCAGTCCATGTCATCAATGTCATGTCATGCTTAGTCACAAGTCATCATATTCCACATCATTATTGTGGATTATGTAATTACTTATTCAAAATGTATTGTAAAGTGGAATTCCAAAGGACACATTCAGAATATGAAGAGTCATGTAAATTCGAAAAGTCATAGGAATTCAAACATTCATGAGTGCAGTCAAAGAGTCACTAGAAAGGTGAAGCATCACATCTTGGTTATATATACACCCTCATTGTATGAGAAAATGAATTTTCACCTTGGCTCCTCCCACAAGGAATTAAAGAGATAAGCTATTTATTTTGAGTAGAAAAGAGTGGGCTCCAACGCTCCACTATTGGAGCTAGTGGTGTTCATTGTATACACATGTCTTGAAAATTTTACTTAATATAAGAAACCTTATGGGCCAACACATTCTTCATGCATGGGTTGTGGATATTTGTAAGACTATTCAGTGAATGTTTGCCATTCATGTTTTCTTTCATCTGTGCTAAAGTAGTTGAACTATTTCGGATATTTTGGTTCTTATCATATTGAGAATGTGCTGTAATTTCTCTTATCGCTGTAGCATCCTTGTGGACTATTCCACTGGATATTAGATAAATTTTCCTTGTTACATTGGCTGCAATGAACGTCACATCTCTGTGGACTATTCCACTTGATGTTGTACGAATCCTTCTTGTTCACGTGTTTCTCTACTAGGGTGGTACTACTACCTCTCTCTTAGAGGCTCACTTACGCTCTCCTCCATAGTGAAAGAAATTTGACACACATACGACCGAAAACTCACTAGGCATACCTTCTTTCTTTTTGAAAGCACACACACATTCCTCCCTCTCACTGAGAGTTAGAGACAAGGAAAATCTATAATAATACATTGAAACCACGCCGATACTCTGGATGCAGCTCTTATTCCAAACGATGTGAGGTCTTATTGATACTTCACATTGGGGAGCCCCTTGGTTGACAAATTTCCAACACTGTCAATAGGATTCCTCGCCTCTTATTGACTCCTCTACAAACTGGCTTTCTCTTAAAAATAATAAAACATACTTCGTGCTGGAACTGATCAATATCTTGGCTTGGTTGGCACTTACCATTGAAATGTTTGACTTGTCTTTGTGCATGTTGATGATGAATGATTTTCCATCCCTGACAAGCTGGTACTGGTTGGCTCTCCTCATGGATATTACATCACACATGTACATGTATGGACTCCCAAACACGTCTCCACATACATGAAGGGGAACCATAAATAGATCTACTTCATTAATAAAATCAACACTGATAGAAAATATAATTTTACACTATTTTGCTACCTTCAACTTTGTATCCTTATTTACCCATCCTAGTGGATATGGTTTTGGATGATCATGAACTTCTAGCCCCAAATTATTAACTAGCTCTGGTGTAATGAGATTCTCCTGTGATCTTGAGTTAAATAGAGCATCAATATTTTTCTTCTTAACCTGTATCTTTATATGGAAGGGTTTGGTCATTTCTTTCTCTTCTTGTTGTTGAAGGCCACTGCGATTCACCTCCTTCTGCACTGACTTACATACGTTTTTCTCATCCATGCCTGAGCTTGCTTTCAACTTGGTTGCTCGAATTTGCGACCATGAGATTCTTATTCTTGTTATCTTTCTTCTTGTTCTTCCGGTTTAGTTGTGGATGAAACTTCCAACAATTCTCCTTTGTGTGGCCATCAATGTTACAATGGTTATAGTGATTTCTAGGATCTTTACGCTGGTGCATAGTGGATTCCACATTTTTATGTTTTCCCCTCTTTTGCTTCTTCTTCCCCTCCTTAAAAATCACTTTTTTCTCCTTCTGCTTTGATCCACTTGATAGCGCTCTCTTCAGGCCTACTTTCTCCAGGTTTTGTGCCTATACACAAGCCTCGTCCACTTATTTGGGCTTTAACAACATCAATTGCTCACATAGATGGTGGTCAGACCACCCAAATATGTGAGGAGTACATCTAGGTTCTTCGGAGAGTTACCCAACATTATAACCATCTTCCTGAATTCCATGGTATACTCCTGCACACTTTGGCCCGACGTTTTCCTGAAGTAATGCCACCATATCAATTGGTCCTCCACGTACCCAATAGTATAAAATTGTGACTTAATGAGGGTTTTTAAATCTTCCCACTTAGTCACTTGAGTTTATCCCTCCAACCTTAGGGTTTCCGTGTGGATTTCCCACCAAGTCAGTGCATATCCCTCTAATATCAGTCGTGCAAATGAGATATTTTGTCCTTCCTCAATCTGATGGACGCTGAAATAAACTTCTAGTTACTGAAACCAATGATTTAACTTCATAACATCAATCTCACCATGGTACATCTTGATATCGAATTTTTATTCTATTTTAAACAAGGATTGATTCAGGACACTCGAATTGGGTTGATATTTTTCGGGTTCTTTCTTCGACTGATTCTCCATTTCTCCCTGATCTTCTGATCCCAGTTTTGATTTGTCCTCTACATTCGAACTGCCATCTTCTCAAAATATGTCCAACTTGTTATTCAAGTGCGGCATGAGGTTTTTTACTTTGCGGTTGATATTTGTGACTTGCTCCAACAGCGTAAACCTCACCTCTGTAGGATCATGAGGTTCATTTACAGATTCGTTGAACATTATTAGGGTTTTACGATTTTCAGCCCCGTCAATCTAGATCCCCGCAATCTCCACAAAATACCCAAAGAAACCCACTCTGATACCAAATGATCTGTAAAGTGCCATGGGTATCCCACTGGAAAGTTCGTCACAACAACTATGATAATAATATATTAAAGTTCCAAATTTCTACACTATTACAATTTTATTAAAATTCTATATCTATAAATTTAACTATAATTAGTGCATGCACGTGAATGAAAATTATGCATAAAAGTAGAGAAAGACAAAATAAGCTCACAAACACACATAAGACACAATATACGCTTTGGGAAACCATTTCGGGAGAAAACCCAATTGAAAGGTGAGGCTACTTTTCTCTCTTTCTTTGTCCGTAAAATAAGGTTGCAGGTACAAAGGAGTAATGTCTGTGGTCCATGGGCTGCTATAGTGCATAAATACTCTCTGTGTGCTCTACCTCCTATCTCTCTTGTCTATCATTGCTCAACTATGGAAGAAAATTCTCTCGAAATAATGGAATGTCTCTTCTTCCTAATGACCCAGTGATAACACAATGTGATTGCCTACTAGTGGTTAAGTTTGACTATAGTTCTTAACCAGAGATACAATATAGACTCTTCTAGAGTCTTTTACATTAAAAACATGTGGCTAGCCCCTTTTCCATGAATAATGGGGCTTGACGCAACATCATCTCAAACTATGGTGGTGAAAATATGAAGGTCAACTTCTGAGTGACATAAATTTTTTATACGGACTCCAACTGACTCGATTCTTGCGCCGTTGTAAATAACTCTATTGTTAATCTTGGTTTTCATTGATGTCAATAGTTTATGTCAATCATGGAAATGATAGGGATGGAAAATATTCTTCAATATTCTTGATATGGCAATGGCCGGGATGACAAATATTCTTGAAGATGTCAAAGGATGACTACAACTCTTGTTTAAGTTGAAAAGACACAAATGAAGTGTCAATCATGTATCTTGATGATCATAATGAAAGACTACCATATCACTGTACTTGATGAAGGTCTAGAAGATATGCACTGGATGAATGGACTATGATGACATGTCTATGATAAAATACTACATGATGACTTATGTGGACCACACTTGATGATTTGATGACAAACTTTCAATGATGTGAAGTTTGATGTCCTTACCTATGGTGATCATAATGTTGAGATTGCAACAAGATGATGGAGCTTAGTGAAAAGAGTCGCCTTCACTAAATGGGCCTGCAGGCAAATTATGGCGCAAAGTCTATTTTTAGACATATGGATCATGTCTATGGATGTTTGGTCAAGTTGGAAAAGATAGATGGACTTCTATTTTTAGACAACAACGGTGACACTGTCAAGTCTAATTATAGAGAAATCAAATATTATTAGATTATAATAATATTTAGACTATAAACATTATCTTATTCTCTTGGAGCACTTCATTTTGAGCTACATATGTGGCACATGCAGCTGTCAGAAGGAAATACATTTTCTTTGTGGGTTAGTTGAGTTGTTGCATGCATGACTTCAGTTAGAACTCAATCAGTTCAGTTTGGTGGAGTTGATTGTGGAGTTGATGGAGTTGTGTTTAGTTTGACTTGGTTAAACTAGTTGTAATTAGTCTAATTCCAAATAGACTAATGATGAGTTGTTAAACTAATTATTAACTCATAATGCAACTAAAGAATACATCAGTTAACTTAGTTGCATGTCAGTGCATGTTCAGTTCAGCAGGGACATGTGTTAGAGGATCAGATTGCTATCAGTTGTGAC
>APFE030125686.1:0-24190 GCA_000404065.3 Pinus taeda | reverse complement strand
CATACCTCGTAGGGCTAGCTACGAGGTGAAATGGTTTGATGTAGCCTTGAGAGTTTGTCTATCTCAACCTAGGTGAATTCCAAGCGCTAACAGAAATTTTGAATAATATGCCACTTATTCAACCGAGATTATCCTGATTATACACTATTGTGAAATATATGCATAATACATAATCTCATATACGTTGATAATCAATTTAGCAGTATTCAGAAACATACACATGCACACATAGAAGCATCAATCACACATATCAACACAGTATTTCACTGGGGAAAGCATCTCGCTAAAAACCCCAAACTATCTGTATATTATATGATTGAGAACATGTAAAAAACATAGTACAATACTCCTCACAAGTACTCAGTACTATCTCCAACTATTACACACAATACAACTCAGATCTAATCTCCAAATCTCCTCCGCTGCTTGCCTGCCTCCACTGCACAATCCTGCAAGAACAATAATGATAACCAAACTCATTCCAAGTTCTTTTTACTTTGGAAAATAACTCACACTGGAAATCACGTGAGCACAGGCTATAATCATTTGTTCTTGGCCACAATTCTCAGTGGCAGAACTCAATCCCACTGATTGTGCAAGATCTCATGCACAACTATAGTCACAACTGATAGCAATCTCAATCTCTAACACCTGTCTCCACTGAACTGTACATGCATTGAGTTGCATTATGAGTTAATAATTAGTGAATTAATTAATAACTAATTCACACAACTCATCACTTAGTATATTTTCCAGTTAGAATAAACACAACCAGTTCAACCAAGTCAAACTGAACACAACTCCATCAACTCCACCTCCAGCTCCACTAAACTCAACCAGTTGAGTTCTAACTGAAGTCCTGCATGTAATAGCTCAGTCAACCCATAGGTAACCATGCGATTCCTTCTGTCAGCTGCATGTGCCACATCTGTAGCTCCAACTGAGTTGCTCCAAGAGAATAAGATAAAGTTTATAGTCTAGATATTATTATGAGCTAATAATATTTGACTGCTCTATATTTAGACTTGACAGTGTCACCGTTGTTGTCTAAAAATAGAAGTCCATCTATTTTTGCCAACTTGACCAATCATCCATAAACAGCATCCTGCAACTCATAGACATTATCCATATGTCTAAAAATAGACATAGTCTAAAAATAGACTTGCGCCAAAAATAGCCTGCGGGCCCACTTAGTGAAGGCGACTCCTTTCCACTAAGCTCCATCATCTTGTTGCATTCTCAACAAGCATTTCTTGTTGCACACTTTTCAACAAAAAGGTTCTCCCTAGTGAAAGTTATGACCAACTGAAGTTTTGTCCAAGTTGGCCTAAGAAAACTCCACTCAACTTGGAGTAACTGCAGTTAACCCCGCTAAAATTGACAAAAGCGCCTAAAAACGCTGACTCTGCCAAGTTGACCGCCAAATGTTGACAGTAACTATTGGCTTAAACCGCGCGCATGTGACCGTGATCTCCGGCCGGTTAACGTTTGTTAAGGCTGGTGGTTAGGGAACCATAACCTCCGGAAAAACTGTGTGCATGTGACCAGAACCTTCGGCGGCAGTCACGGTTTGTGTTGTCGAGTGGTTAACAAACTGTCAGTTGACCGTGGCGTGTGACCTATCGGGACCGCTGGCCATCTACCCCCAACAGCAAACGTTTAACACCTTAAATATAACCCGTACCCTTGTTATGCTAAGAACTAATGCGTAGGCAAGCTGGTCAAGCCTGTGGGCTGGCAGCCACCCGACCCTGGGTTGATTCCTGCGAACACACAAAAATTTTGCCACCATAAACCTGCAGCCTTAGGGCCACGTGGCGGCCTTCGGGCAGGCCACGTGGCATCCATCAATTGGCCAGCAGAGAATATTCTGTGGAATATTCCTAGAATATTCTTTTTTTTTATATTTGCCAAAGTCAAAAGTCAATCCTAGTCAAACTGATTTTTTAAGGAAATTGTAAACTTCAAACTTGAATAACTTTCACATTTAGTGTCAGATTTGAGTGTCTTTCATGGCTACAGGATTGTATCGATGAGGTCTATCCTGTCATTCAGGTTTCAACCAATTCTGAGCAATTCAAAATTTGAGCATTTTTTTCACTTATGACATGATCACTTGATCACACCTCCCAAATGGGAAGCTTTTGGACCCCAAAAGCCTTCAATTACATGTTAAGAAGGTGAGGGTACAACTCCCTCACCTTTTCCACCTCCATCCACTTTGCCTTACTCGATTTCCTGCCTTTAAGACCAACCCGAACATAATCAACATTTCCCCTCCTCAAAGTGTGTGTCCTTCTGTCAAGGATAGCATCCTCTTTCAACTCATCCAAAAAATCTGGTGAGAAATCATCTACGGATGGCAGCTGAATGTCACTTTCACGATCAGCAATTAAAGGAGGTTCATACAAACGTAAATTTTCCACATTCACAATGGAATACATTTGTATATATGAAGGAAAATCTAGTTGAAAAGCATTATTTCCAACTTGTTTAAGGATCTTGAATGGACCATAACGAATATGCTTCAGCTTTTTACCTTCTCCTTGCGTTCTTTCCTTACCAATATGCAGCCATACCTCATCTCCTTCTTGAAACTTTTGATCAACTCTATGTTTATCATGTCTCTCCTTGTACTTGCCTTGACTTTTTTCAAGCTGTTCTTGAACTTGCTGATGTATGAGCTAAATTATTTCATTGAACATGTGAGCTTTGTCAATGTCACTATGCCCATCAACGGCAACATCCTTCTCAGGAATGAAATCTAAAGGTGACTTGGGCAAATACCCAAAACAAGCTTCAAAAGGTGAAGTATTTGTAGAAGAGTGCTTGGCCCGGTTGTAAGCATGCTGAATGTAATACAAGTGCTCATCCCAAAGCTTGGGATGCTTGCTACAATAACCTCTCAAAATATGTACAATGGTTATGTACTACCTCTGTTTGGCTATCTGTTTGCGGATGGAAAACAGTACTCTTCTTCAACTTGGTGTCCATCATCTTCCATAGATTGGACCAAAAATTCCCAACAAATCTGGAATCCCTGTCACTAATAATAGAAGTAGGCAAGCCATAATGAATCCATACATGTTGAAAATATAAATCAGCGGTTTGTTCAGCAGTTATAGTTTTCTTACATGGCATAAGAATACACATCTTGTTGAATCTATCAACTACTACATAAAGATAATCATGTTGCTTTCTAGATAATGGTAGACCTCCGACAAAATCCATAGAAACACTTTCCCATGGTCTAGAAGGTACCCGCAATGGTGTATATAATCCAAGCTTCCTATTGCTAGGTTTGCTTGTAGCACATAATTAACAACCTCTAATGAAACGCGAAACACTATCTACCATGCGAGCCCAATAACAATACCTCTGTAAATGTGCCACCATTTTGCTTACCCCGAAATGTCCAGCAATAAGAGAAGAATGAGCTTCTCTCACGATACTTAGTCTCTCGCCCTGTGGTATGCATAACTTGCCCATATGAAACAGCAAATTATTATGCAAATGATAATCATTATCCTCAACATGATTCCCTTCACTCAAGTTAGCATACACACCCTTAAAATCAACATCTGATGCATAATGTTCTATGTAGCTCTCATGTACAATAGAATCATTCTTAAGTAAAGTAGTAGCACTAATAATAGCCTTGAAAGCATATCAGCAACTTTATTGAAAATACCTTTCTTGTACCTTATTACCAAGTGAAATTGTTGTAGGAAGCCCATCCATCTGAAATGTCGTGACTGCTGCAATTTACTTTGCGACTGCAAGTACTGTAAAGGCTGATGGTTGGTATGAACAACTGTTTCTTTGCCCATCAAATAGTGTTTCCACTTTTTGACGCTTTGTACCAACACATACAACTCCTTATCATATGTAGGATAATTCACAACAGCACCATTAAATGTCTCAGAATGAAATGCGATAGGCTTACCATGTTGTAAGAGAACTGCACCCATGGCGTAATCACTAGCATTGGTCTGAATCTGGAATGGCTGTCTCAAGTCCGGTAATGCAAGAACTGGAGCTGAACTTATATTTTCTTTCAAAGACTCAAAATCTTTCTGTTTCTTGCCTCCCCATTGGAAAGCACGCTTCACACTTGTCACTGCATGCATAGGAGCTGCTATGGCAGAGAAGTTAGAAATAAACTTCCTCCAATACTAAGCTGCACCCAAAAAACTTCTTACCTCTATAATGGATTTTGGCGTAGGCCAATTCACAATAGCTTCTACCTTAGAAGGATCAAATCTCAAAGCACCTCCTCCTACTATGTGTCCCAAATAAACCAAAGAAGTCTTTCCAAATTCACACTTTGACATTTTAAGAAATAACTGATTTTTCTTCAAAATATCAAGTACTCTCTTAACATGCATGACATGCTCTTCTCTAGTCTTGCTGAAAATTAAGATGTCATCTAAGTAGACAATAACGAAATCATCAAGAAAAGGACGTAAGACATCATCCATTACCCGCATGAAAGTTGCAGGTGCATTGCATAAACCAAACGGCATAACAAGCGACTCAAAGATTCCTCGTTTGGTTTTAAAAGTTGTCTTCCAAATGTCACTTTCTTCAATTCTAACTTGATGATAACCGCTACGTAAGTCTAACTTAGTGAAATATTTAGCATCTTTCAGCAGATCTAACAAATCATATATCCTTGGGAGTGGGTAATGATTATTTACCGTTATTTTCTTCAATGCCCTGAAGTCCACACACATGCGCCAAGTTCCATCTTTCTTTGGAATCAACACTATCGATGACCCACATGGCGAAGTGCTTGGTCTTATGAAACCTTTATCCAACAATTCTTTAATTTGCTTCTTTATTTCAGCATTCTCCATGATAGACATGTGGTACATGCCTATGTTAGGAAGACGACAATCTGGATGTAAATGGATTTCATGTTGAATCTCCCTTTTAGGAGGAAAACCTGTTGGTTCCTGAAACATCTCATGATGTGCATCAACTACATCACATAAATCTGATTTAAGCTTGGAATCACAATTTTCAAATGATTCATGATTCACATCAACCTTAGGCTTGATCATAAGAAGTACAAAACTCTTACTTAAATTAACTAGCCTTTTTACCTATCCCGCATTTACCATCGCTATATTTGCCTTCTTGTGATGTGCTCTGACATGTACTCCTTGCCGTCTTTGAAAAGATGATATTTATTTTCATGGCGATGGAAGATTGTTTTCCTATCAAATAAGTAAGGACTTCCCAAAACAATTCCTGATATATCAAGAGGCACTACATCAAGTTCAACTCTGTCAATAAAGTGTGCAGTAATTGCAAAGCGTAATATGCACTTTCTTGAGACTTGTAAGTTTTCATCCTTGCATATCCACCCAAGTGGATAAGGCTTTGGATGTGGAATGGTCTCAATTTTAAGTTGTTTGACCAAGTCTTCTGATATGAGATTTGCTTGTGACCCACTGTCAAACAATGTGTCAATTTTTGTATGTTTTGAGACTACCCTCACATGGAACAATTCAATTCTTTCTTCCTCATTAGGAGCTTGTACATGACAGTTTGAAGTACTAGTACTTGCTTTAGTTTCAGTTTCCTTTCCCTTCATACTTTTCAAACCCATGGCTGCAATTTTGGTTTCATCCCCTGAATCATCACCTAAATCTTGAGGTGTAGTTGTAGTAGCTATAGTTTTCTTCTTTCCTTTGTTTTTGTTAAACTGATTTCTTTTTACAGGATAAAGTTTCCAACAATTTTCCTCTTCATGGCCTTCTTTTGGATAGTGTTTACATATCACTTTCTCACCCTCCTTTTTGACAGATGCATTCTTTTTGCCTTTTCCCTTAAAGGTTTTCTCTTTGTTTTTCCCCTTAAAAGGCTTGTTTCTACCCTCATCAAAAGTGTTTTTCCCTCTAGTCTCTAAATGCGTAGCTTGTACACAAACTTCGTCTAGACTAGTAGGATTGAACATAAGGATAGTATGTTTAAGGTAGCTCTGCAAACCACCTCTATATTTCAGCAAAGTGTCTTGACTTTGTAAGTCTACCCCTAATAAGAGTGCTCTTCTCCTAAACTCTTGGGTGTAGTCTTGAACATTTTGTCCCTTTAGTTGTCTAATGTTTTGCCAGTTCATTATAGCCTTTTGTAAATGAGCAAGAGGATAAAATTGCTTCTTAATTGCGGAAATAAATTCAGCCCATGTTAAAGTAATCTTACCATGCTTCTTAATTTCATCCTTGGTCTTGGCTTCCCACCATACCAATGCTGCTCCATCCATTCTTAAAGAGGCTAACTGAATCTTGGTGTCGTCATCCTGTAAGTTTTGTATCCTTAAATAAAATTCCAACTGTCTTATCCAGTTGTCAAGTTTCTCTGCATTGACTTCACCGTTAAACATGGGTAATTCAAATTTAACATCTAGCTTTAAAAATGGACTTTTCCAAAAGATTTAAGCTTATGAGGTTGATTTACCGAGGTAGAGGATGACGATGTAGAGGAAGAGGATGACGATGGAGATAGTGGATCACCATTTCATCCATGTCATTTCTTTGAATTATCATCACCTTTCTTTCCTCTTGGAGAGCCCTCTCCTTCTTTCTGATGTTTATACCCTTCTCCAACCAACCTATCATTCCTTTCCTAGTATAAAATTCTTACCATCTCAGTCATGTCCAAAAAAGCTTTTTTGAATACCCGTTCTTCTTCTTCTGGATCCATGTCTTCAGGAACTTCTCCTTCCCTTTCAGACATACTTGAAGCTTCTTCTGAGGCTATTGAGGTTGAATTAGAAGGTGGAGATAATGGCACCCTAGCCCTCCTTGGTTGAGGATTATCTTGTGCTCTAACCAACTGTCCTTTCCCTCTTTGAAGTTTAAGCATGGTAAGCATTAAAACTTGCAAAACAGTCAAAAATATCTTTGCACAAAACTAATACTCAAAACTTGGCTCTGGTACCAACTGATCTAAAAATGAAACTACTTGTATTTGTTGTTCAAGGTATTCATTTCCATTAAATTATATGTGCAAACTGTTACTTATGTCTTGCAATTGAAACAAAGTGTTTTTGGTAAATTTCTTAGTCTTATGTGTGAAGGAGTATTATTTCATTTTATTGTTTAGCATACTAAATTTGAAAAACACAGCAAGATAAAATCACAGAATCTAACACAGTAGTTGATGAGGTAGTTCACCCCTCCTAGGCTATATCTGTCAGGTCTAAGGCCCGCAAATGGGCATGTCCTTGCTCTTATTAGATGCTCAAATTGGTTTTACAATGATAAGAAAGCCTAAACAGGCAAAATAAGTTGTGGAAATGAGTTCAGAACACAGAGAGCAGTAAATAATGGCTTTTGTTTCACCTCCAATGGTTAACCATAACCCAATATAGCTCCAACACTCCCTAGGCCTTGATGGATCTCCAAGATTATTTGTTGAAAAGTACTTGAAGATGAGCTCTTTTGGCTCTAAAACCTATACCATTGGCTTTGGAATTCTCAGAATACCCAAAATCAAAAAAAAAAATCGCTAAAAAAGGTTCTCCCTAGTGAAAGTTATGACCAACTGAAGTTTTGTCCAAGTTGGCCTAAGAAAACTCTACTAAACTTGGATTAATTGTAGTTAACCCCGCTAAAATTGGCAAAAGCATCTAAAAAGACGGACTCCGCCAAGCTGACCGCCAAATGTTGACCTTAACTGTTGGCTTAAACCACGCGCATGTGACCGTGATCTCCGGGAAGTTAACATTTGTTAAGGCTGGTGGTTAGGGAACTGTAACCTCCGGCAGAACTACGTGCATGTGACCGAAACCTTCGGCAGTAGTCACGGTTTGGGTTGGCAGGTGGTTAACAAACTGCCAGCTGACTGTGGCATGTCACCTGTTGGGACCGCTGACAGGTAACCGTTGGCGGTCTACCCCCAACAGCAAATGGTTAACACCTTAAAAATCACCCGTGCCCCTGTTATGCTAAGAACTAATGCGTAGGCAGGCTGGTCGGGCCTGTGGGCTGGTGGCCACCCGACTCGGGGTCGATTCCTGCGAACACACAAAAAATTTGCCACTGTACACTTGCAATCTTGTAGTCTTGGGGCCACGTGGTGGCCTCCGGATAGGCCACGTGGCATCCATCAATTGGCCAGCAGATACTATTCCATGGAATATTCCCAAAATATTCTTTTTTTAATATTTGCCAAAGTCAAAAGTCAATCCTAGTCAAACTGATTTTTGAAGGAAATTGTAAACTTCAAACTTGAATAACTTTCACATACAGTGTCGGATTTGAGTGTCGTTCATGGCTACATGATCATATCGACGAGGCCTATCCTGTCATTTAGGTTTCAACCAATTCTGAGCAATTCAAAATTTGAGCATTTTTTCCACTTAGGACATGATCACCTGATCACCTTATAAACTGCTTTAGGATGGTTTCTTCCCAAGTTGTTACAGGGCTCCATAAACAATTATTTCAACCCACAACCTCTAGGGGATCCAAGTTGTTACAGGGCTTCAGAGATTCTATCCCAATCCACATCCTCCATGGACCTAAGCTCTTACAGGGCTCCAGAGACCTTTACCTCAACCCACAGCCTCTAGGGACCCAAGTTGTTACAGGGCTCTAGGGATTCTATCTCAACCACACCCTCTAAGGACCCCAAGTTGTTATAGGGCTCCTGAGACTAGCAACTCAACCCATAACCTCCAGGGAATTCGAGAATCAATCCCCTTCTCTTCTCTTCAACCATCTTCGCTAACTGTCCTAGGTAAACTTGGGTGTAGCGATCACGCTATCTTATTTCGAATTCCTCTTCGAATGCTCTTTGGTATTTTATTTCCTTTGATCTATATCTCTTGTTCCCCTATCAAATGCTTCCTTTCCCCCCGTAAAGAAAATGTTTGTTGCCTTAAAATTCACAACTCCTTTTCCTAGACCTCTATTTTCATCCTCTTCTCCTTGTTAACTTTCCTCTAACAACATGGGTTACAGGCTATGAACCTTCTGTTGCAGTTCATTGAATTTTAAGGGTTGATTCATTAATTTCATGCACCAGCAATATTATTGGTTGTCCAAGCAGCTCCTAATTTCTTGTACCAATTCACAACATCCCAATCAAGCCATCCTCCTTCCCAACTATGGAATATGTGTCCCTTGACTCAACTCCCTTTTTTTTCTCATATATTCATAGTGTGATTACAATGCCTTTTATAATAGAAACTCGGGTAGGGTTGTAATAGTAAATGTTGAGTTAAAATAGATTTAGCATGATTTATAAAGTGTTTTTCATCTTCGACTCTCTTAGTGTCACAAAGGGGGTAGATTTTTTTGTCCCAAGGTGTTATGGGAATAAACCAACGCCCGCCTTCACTCAGAAGCTCATGAGAATTAGGTCTTATATTTGCATTGTTCATTTTCTTCTTAGTGTTTTTCAAGATAGAAAGATAATTCTGGTTAGAAATAGTGGGGTTGATCACCTCCCTATAATATCTTAGGTTCCTTTTTCCCTCTAACTCCTTATCATCGCGCAACCTATCCTTAAATTTGGAAGTTGTAATGTTTTTAATATCATCCTTATTCACTAAGATGATCTCCTTCTTAATCCCCCAATGGTCGAGCTGGGATTGGGCATCCTTATGCTAATGTCACTTGAGCCGTAGATGGGGGTTTTGACTAGAGTTAGAAGAAATTTTGGGAAGCCTCTTGGCTTCCATGTTGTACAACTTCTTCTTGTACATCAGATACCTAAACACAGTCATGCTTTCAATGGGGGAGAGGCTAGCTTCAATCAAGAGAATATGGAAAGGAGTACTTCCTTTCATCTTGAGGTTGTAGGTTTATAAATTTCTTTTGGATCATCTCAGTCTTTCTCCATGATTCTCTGGATATACAACAACCCCAAGCCCCACATCATATAAAACGACAAGGATGATGAGAGTCTCAAAGATGAACTTTTTTTACTCAAAACCTGAAATTCAATCAACTTACAATTGCTTCCAAGCTCATAATAAGCTTTCGAGCCTCCTATAATCCTTTTCTCAATGCTATAGTTCGAATTGAGATAATGATGAATGTCAATACCTAAATATGTGTACGAAGAAACCTTCTCCAAGTAATTGTTATCATAAATGAAATTATCATAGTTAATCCTTTTAGATTTAATTATCACGACTTTAGTCTTGTCGGTATTAATAGTAATAACCATCTTGGAGTAGTAATCATGGAGGATTATAAGCTGCTTGTTGAGATCATTTGGGCTTCTGGCAAGAAGAACGATGTTGTCAACATAAAGGAGAAGAGTAATGACTATACTGACGAGCTTGGGTCTATCACATCATTCAACTTCTAAACTCTCTTCTATCTTATCAATGTAAATGACAAAAAGGGTAGGGGATAGGGGGAATCCTTGCTTAAATCCGATATTGCATTTAATATCCTCTGACTAACCCTAGGTTGTATTAAGCTTGGCAATAACATTCTAGTATAACCTAGTTACAACAACCCCCAGCTCAAGAGAAACCATTATCTCATCGAGAAATTAAAATTCATGTGAGTTAACTATAGTGACAATAAAAAATGTCACTTAAAATGATTTAGGATGATCATAATCATAAGGCATAAACTTACATTCATACCTTATGGGATTGGGAAAACAAAGAAAACTCTTTTTGGATAGTTAGTTACTACAGTTGTCCTCTATGGGTGCAAAGGTTGGGGGAGCCGCATGTCAGATCACAAATGGAGACAGGTAGAAAGAATTAAAAAACACTTAATCACTAGTAACCTCAAAGTCGAATCAACAGTCCCATACGAGATCTTGCTGGCAGAAGTTGGTTTGTTTCCGATGGAAGCTTTAGCAATCATTTGTTTGTTAACATATTTAAAAAAGGTGAATGGCATGGATGAACATTGTTGGCCCAAGTTGACTATGGCATATGAGTTAAAGCATAGGAACAAAACTTGGAGGAAGCAAAATGACAAGTGGATGTGAAGATGGGGAATCAATTGGAGGGACTGGACTAATTCTAAAGTGGATATCAAAAAATTGAGTGTTGGAAAAATTAAGGACTGTGTGGGAAAAACAGGTTGGCCGTAAAAAAATGATATATGTCAATCATTTTAACCCAACATGGTCACGTGATGAAAAGACCTATTTGACTATCAATATCAAGGGAAAGGCTAAAATTTTAATAGCACATTTAAGGACCGGATCTCATCATCTTAGATGTGAAATAGGTAGATGGGTAGTTCCTAAGGAAGAATGGGAAGAAAGAACATGTGTCTTTTGTGGGGGAAGGAGCGATTGAAACTGAATGACACTTCATCATGGAGCGTCTTGCCTATGCAAACATTCATAGTCACTTTGAAAGCTACCTGAAAGTGGACAGACTAGGTGAGCTATTTGCGGAAGGAAGGCTGCACAAGACAACAAACTTTTTTATCATGATTCATGTCAAGAGGGTTGTTATAAAGAGAAACTTGATTGTGTGATGTTTTGTTGGTTGGATATCTGGGTCCCTTAGATTGTTTTGGTCTCGTGGATGTCATTAAAATTATTCAATTCAATTCACTATTGAATACTTCTAAATTTTAAATAATTATCTTTGCGCCGAGAGGTGCTCTACAGCTCAGTATGGGGTAGATGTTAAGCGTAAATGTTTAACATTTAACATGTAACAAATTTAATCTAATGTCAATATCAACCCAGTATAGGGTTAAATGCATAGGTGTAAATGTTCAACATTTAACATTTATATAAGCCTCAACAGTCTTGAGTTAACAAATATAATTCAGGGTGCACTTGAGAAGTGCAATATAGAGAGAAAAAAAAAAAATATATATATATATATATATAATATATATATATATATATATATATATATATATATATATATAGGAAATCAAAATCAAATTATTTTCTTGTGAATGCTTGGTTCGATGAGGAATACAAAATGGCAAGGAGAACCTTGAAAAAGGCAGGTGAAGAGAATATGAATGTAAAGTTATATACGCAAATCTTAAAAAGGAAAAAAGACGAGTTCATACAGACAAGGCGAAAAGAGTTAATAAATCTAGGCAAGAATAACCCAAATATTTTTTGGCAGGAACTTCAACCAAGGAAGAAGAAATTTGAAAACAATATTACAGACAATCAGTGGTTTGACTATGCAAGACAACTCTATGAAAAAGAATTAGAGGTTGAGCCTCCCCCCAGGATCAACACAACTACAAATCTTATCACATTACAGGGGGTGGAGGCAAGAATAAAAAAGTTGAAAACAGGGAAGGCAAAGGACTTGATTGAACTTCAAGCAAAATATCTAAATTGGGGAATGAACATTCTGACACCACACATCATGGAAATATTCAACAACGTCATTCGCCAAGGATTCCCAAGAGATTGGACAACTATTCTAGCAATACCCCTTTTTAAAAGTGGAGACATTAATAATCCTTCCAACTATAGAACCATTAGGATCAATCATTTATTTGCAAATCTTTTCAACGACATGGTAGAAAATAGAATCAGTAAGTGAGCATAAGTAAAAGAAAAGAGGGAAAAAGGGCAAGCGGGATTTAGGCCGAAGCATTCTATAGTAGATCATGGTATCACACTAAGACACATTATTGAAAAGGTTTGGGGGGCAAAGAAGAAGTTTGTTGCTGCTTTGTTGACTTCAAAAAGGAATTTGACACGGTCCCTAGAGATAAGTTGTGGCATATAATGGAAGAACTTAAAATTCCTTTGCAATATAGAGTTATTGCCCATAGTATTTATGAAGAGGTGAAAGTAAAAATTAGAACTTCAACAAGCATTTTAGAAAATTTTAGAAGCGACATCGGAGTCAAGCAAGGCTGCCCTTTATCCCCTACCCTTTTTGGTTTATATATTGAAAAATTGGAAGAGTGGTTAAATCTGCAAGGTGGGGATGGTGTTCAGTTGGGGGAGTTTGTGATAAAGCTTCTTTTATATGCTAATGATCTTGTATTGATTTCTAAATCGACCCATGGATTGCAAATGCACCTATATGCCCTAATGCATTTTTGTAAAGCAGTGGGGATGCAATTCAATACTAGTAAGACCAAAATAATGATTTTCTCTAATAAAAGGAAGCAAAGCCAACATACATTCTTCTTTGAAGGCAACATTCTTGAAGAAGTAAATGAATGTAAGTACCTTGGGACCGATTTCAACAACAAGTTTAATTGGGAGGACTGCATGAATAAGAGAATTTTAGGAGGGTGGAAAGCATTATATGCACTTCAAAACAAATGTAGAGAGGTAGTGTTAGGATATTCTAACACATAGGAAATAATTAATTATAATTTCGTCTAGTGTATAGTTAGGTAAAGTGTGTTTCTTTAGTATGTACTTTTTGTAACTTACAATCCGACGGTCACAATATGTTCTAGACATGAAGTGATCCAACAGTTCATTCTCTTCTTGGTATTACCGATTCTTGATCCGTGCCTTAACACTCGATTGGTCCATGATCTCTATTTAAAGAGCATGGAGGGCCATTTGTTCGATGATCGTTTATGTGAGAAGCTTATGTAAATTTTCTTTCTTTTTATTAATAATATTGCCTGAAGTGGTCGTGTTGGCTCAGGTTGTGGATTGTTTCCCTCTTTCAGGGTTTTAACCACGTCAAGAATACTAGTGTATTAATTTGTGATATGTTTGTGAGCGGTGTCCTTTGATGTTCAATCTAAGGAACTTACCCTATCAATTCCTACATAGTATCAGAGTCATTTGAGGGTTGCATTCGTTGGTGATCCAAATCTGAAGCCGGTACAACTGCATCTGACTGTCGTTTCCTAGATCTATTGTGTCTGACCGCTTTCAGGCCTAGAGGATTGCTCTATTGTGTTCGAAGCATCTCTTCCAATGAGGAACCCCTTTCGTTTCACACGAAAAGATTTATGGTAGCCTTAGCTACGTCATTTTTAAGATCTAGAGGTATATAGTCTTTATTTGCAGTTATAGTTATTTATCACTATGTTTATTTCGGTTTATAGTCATCTATAAAAAATAATTATTACCGGATCTATACCTTTCATTTTTGTGTATGATCTTTGCCCCGCGACTCTATGTGATTTAGGCAAACCAGAAATAGAAAGAAAGGATTTTTCTCATGTGCATGCTCTTTTCTGTCGCGCCTTAGTGTGATCTAGGAAAATCAGAAACATTGAGGAAAATATCTAGTTTCCAAGGGACTAAGCCCAAATCTAACTTTAAGCCATAAGGCTTGGATATTTTTGCTTGTTTGTTTGGTTTGTGTGGTTGTTTTTTGTTTTGTAGGAAAAAAGAGGTTTTTCAAACAAGCATGCATCCCAAAGCTTCGTTGAAAAAAAGAATACTTACTACTTTCCAACAATTATTAAATCTTTTAACTAGCTCACTTGGTCTAAAGATAGTTTATGAGAATAGAGGTTGTTAGGTCGATCAGCCATAGTGATCAAATTTACTCTTTTTATGTTGTTGGAATCTTAGGTCAAATTATAATATTTCCAAATTAAATTTGACTTGTCTCTTGGTTGTCAAATGGTTCCAAGTCATTGTCTAGGTATCATTGCTACTCCCTCAACTTATTCAAGATCACAAACAACCATCACGGTCATGTCATCATTTCCTATCATAAGTCATCAAATGAGTTAGTTGGTCATCATACTGGTTATAGAATCATAAAATGCATACTTTGAGAGTTAAAATTCTAAGTCGGTCAAGAATATGCATTTGATGGTCATCATTATCTCATGCATCAATATCAATTTAGGGAGTCATGACATCCATTATGGTCATCATCATGGGAGTTAACAATTAGGGAATAAAGTTTTTCAAAAATAATTTCCTATTGAATAAATAATTTTGCAGTACCAATCACATCATCAACCACTACTTCAAATACACATGAGGTCATCATTCCACTCCTTTCCCATAAACCCTAATTATAACTGCGCTTTTAGCAAATCCCTATGTTTTGTCCTTTTCACCAACTTTTTTCCTATCCCTTTGAAAAATTCCACTTCTATCCTATCCCTAACACCCACCTCTACTCCCTAAAATTTTCCTATAATTTTCCCTCACTCCCATCCTCCTCATCTCACTCTTTCAAAATCGTTGTGCTTTTGAGATTGTCGCTGCGTTTTTCCCCTGCCTCCCCTTCACAGCTCCCTTCCCGTGGGTAGCACTTCCTCATACCATTGTTTGCATTCCATGCCAATTCAAAGGGTAACTCTACATCTTCAGCACCATGGAAACATTAAATACCAAAAATAAGACAGAAGAAGGAAGTGATTGGCATGATTTTTAGGGTTTTGAGGTCATTTGTTGTACACATGGAAAATTTTACTTCAAAATCAGTTTCTGAAGTAATGGAGATGAATTTTACAAAAGTGAAAAAGGTTTTTGTCAATCACATACCAAAGAACAAAAACCTCCTTCAGTTTATGCACAAGTGTTATGATTTGGGAGACATAAAGTGAGATTTTAAGCCTATTTTTCAGACATATTTAATTACCTGTTTTAGTCATGTGATTGGGATGAATTTTAGGGTTTTAAGGTCATTTGTTGCACACAGGGAAAATTTTACTTGAAAATCAATTTCTAAAGTAATGTATATGAATTTTACAAAAGTCAAAGAGGTTTTTTTCAATCACAAGCCAAATAAAAAAAAACCTCCTTCAGTTTATGCACACGTGTTATGATTTGGGAGATATGCAGTGAGATTTGAGGCCTATTTTCGAGAAATATTTAATTGCCTGTTTTAGTCATTATTTTGTGGCACATATTCCGAGAAAATGGAATTGAATTTCCCAAATGAGAGAGATTTTTCTCAAAAACAACTTTATCTACAAACACCTCTTCTGTTTTTGTACTCGGTGTTATGGTTAAATAGATATCAGTTCGTCTTCGTCCCCTTTTTTTTGCTACGCTTCTCGAAAATTTGTTGCGTTTTTGGGTAATCAGTTTTAAAACCAAGTTTGAAGAGGTTAAAAGGAAGTTTTTGCATGGTTTAATGGCTCCATGGTGTAGATGAAATCTTCATATTTCAATTCATGTCTTCAGCAGCAAAATATTCATCAGGTAAGGTCTCCAAATGAGCTTGCAAAGAGTTGTTGTGCTTCTGTTATGATTTGTTGTGTTTCTAGGTAATTTGTTGCGTTTTTAACGACCAACTTCAAGCTTGTATTCCGAGCAAATTAAAACGAATTTCCAAAAATGAGAGAGGTTTTTCTCCAAAACAACCTTATATACAAAAACCTCTTTCATTTTTGTAACATGTGTTATGGTTAAAGATATATCAGTTCGTCTTTGACCCCTATTTTTCACTGTGTTTCTGGGCATGGAGGTTTTTTTTTACTGCATGTAAAGGGTTAAATGTCAATTAGGTTGATGTAAATAGTTGTTACATGATTTTATATAATGTAAATGGGTTTTTTTGTGGTTACTATAGTAAAGAATCTTGTAGTTAATTCTTTGACAGATAAGCTCTAGTTTTTTAGCAAAAACAGGAAAGATGTTCTAACTCCCCTAGGATTTGGCAAAGATAGGATACATGCATGTATTTGAATTTTTAGAGTGGAGTTCGACCTCCTTATGAGGAATTCGACCTCATATCCTATATTACGCTGAAATTTAATGTAATCAAAGTTTGTATACTTGAAGCTCATACATTCTAAATTAGTGTACTTCATTTTGACAAAAATAATACACGCAGTTGCAGCGATTTTTATGGGATTCTTGTGATGTGGTTAGTGACATTGTTTTTATCTAGTTTTCCTTATGCATTTGATGATTAAGTAGTTCTAGAAGCCATCTATATTCTTATTGTGTTAATCTCCTAAATTTTTAACAGAATACATTGCCTCCTATGCTCTGTTTTGTTTGAGATTTTCACATAAATGTTTTATCCTCTAAGCAAGTGAATTCATTATGCTCACTTAACTCCTTCTACATGATTTCCTCCTCACCACACTACAATGAAAAACTCGATTTGTGTCACTGCTTACACCTACCTTGCCTCATTCTATGTTTGCAACTGAACTTTTGACCTACATAGCCTAGTTCCTATACCCTATGCTTCTTATCCAACAAACCCCAATCAAAACCCTATTGAGCTAATACCTAGCCTAAAACCCTCATATTCCCCAGTCACTTCCATTGGAGACGAGTTTGATTTAGAGAGATCCCTCTGTGATTTGGTAGGGCTAGCTACCATTTCAAAAGTTGGTATGAGGTTACCTCTTTGGTTTCCTTTCTCAACCTTGGGAAACTGAGTGCTAACATTTTGGCATCGTTGTCGGGGAAGCGAAAGGTCACATTTTCCCTGGGTGTGAAAAATAAGGCTTATAGTTGGTTTTTTACGGTGAACAACAATCAAGCACAAGAAAGGCTGAATTATCACCTGACGACTCCAAGAATTCAAAACAGATTTACAACAGTACAAACTTCATCAAAGAAAGATGGAAAAACAACATGTGAGAGTCGGGTACTTGAACCTGAAACTTTTGTAGGATATAATCTTCTGCTGTATTAATTGCCTCATGTTATTTCTTCTATAAATTAAAGGGATTTTCTTTTATCTGTTAAACCTAAATGTAGATAGTAAATATGTACATGAGTCCTCTTTGAGAGATATACATTATTCTCTTGAAGTTGCAATTGTATCTCATGTTTGTACTAGTTTTCCTGAAAAAAATCCTAACGTCAATCATAGCCCAGCTGATACAAATCCATCTCATATCTCAGTCATGTCTGCTGCTCGGTATGCCCCATTAAAACTGTCAGCCCATATGCATTAATTACCACAAAATTATGGGCAAAGGTTACCTAAATTTGATGGTACAAGAAAGATTACAGCCAAGCAACATGTCAGTAGAATTATTGATTTTATGGATCTGGAGGAAGTAGATTACAAAGATGTAAAATTGAAGTTGTTTGCTCAAAGCCTTATCGGAGAAGTCATAATTTAGTATAAAGGTCTGGCAGTTGGAAGTATTTCCTCTTTCCAACAGTTGAACATGTTTTCATTAACAAGTGGGAGGTCAAGGTGAACCCTTTCCCGATCATGGACGAATACAAGAACCTAAAGAAACAGTCTGACGAATCAATCCAGGATTTTACAGCACGGTTCAACGGAGTGTACAATTCCATTCCTTATGATATAAAGCATCCCCCAAGATTGGCTATGATGCATTTTTCGGATGGTTGTGAGGCTGAGATTGCTTATCAGCTCAAAGAGAGGAACCTTGCCACTTTGGAGGACGTGCAAAAAACCGTGGATGATGTAGAACCTCATCTGTTGATCAAAAGGGCTAGAATGGAAGTTGAAAGAAGAGAAACAGTTCAAAAAGATTTTTCATTATCAGACCATAGGCTGGATGCAGTGATAAAAACCATGGAAATGTTGATGGAAACATTTTCTTTACAAGATGAGCCTGTTGCAAGGAAGCAATGAATAAAACTTCTTTTCCAAGCAGATTTAGCAGAAGGAGGAGAGGTTGGTTACTTGTCTCATCAAGATATGGAAACTGATTGTTTCATTTTTTCATTTGAGGACCACCTTCAAGAACAATCATCACTACACTCCCAGCAAGAGAATGGTAAAACACATCAGTTTGAAGTAGGCAGTCAGCGACTCAGCTTGCATGTTTCACATAGGACAACAAGGAGGAACTTGATGAAGGTGTTGAAACAGGTGAGAAATCTTATAGTTTTGATGAGGAACAAGCAAAAAATGATGAAATTACTGACTGTAGCTCTTTACCTTTATTTTTTGCTACATTTGAATTGATAAAAGAAAATTATAAACTCATAAAGAAAGTAGACATGCAATCTGAAACTAGCTTAAAGTGGCAACAACCTTCTATTTTATGTGATTCCCCTATTGTATGTTATATGGAAAACCCCTTCAGTTCGGAGTCACACCCATTGATTAAAGATCTTATGGTCTCATCAGCACCAATAGATGATGAATTGCAGTTGTCTTCGTTGATTTTTCATGATCTGATATCTAATCATTTAGATGAGTTCTGCACTCAGATGGTTCTTCTTTTAGTTAGTTGTGAGCCTAAAAACAAGAGCTAAGGAGATCTAATTCAGCAGCCAACATTGTTGTCTTGTCCAACAGAAATTTCATCACTTTCAACACAAAGGTCACAGAAAAATTTGTAGCCCTGTCAGGACATATATACATTGAAATTGCAAAAAGGTAATTATGTTGATAAAAATTTCTTAGTGCAGAGTTGTAATGTGTCAAACGGGCTCAAGTTCAGTGTGTATTCCTATGAGGATCCTTTTGCGGCATTCTTGAAGCCAGCTAGTGGGCTTATCTTCTTCAATCTCGTCCAAGTTAAATTTGTTTACAAGTTTGTATGAGAGTTATCATTTGGTAGGTTTTCTATTTTGCTTGGGAGTTAGCACGTGCAGAAGATTCAACCAGTGGATAAGGTGCTTGCATAGTTACATTGGTTGTTTAAATTCTCCAAATCAAGCAGCTTGCAAATTAGTCAAGGGTGAGCCATATAGTAGGTGTGTACAGTCATCATTGAAGTTTGAAGCCCGAGGAGAAGGCCTTAAGACTTTGATGATGGGATGTCATATTATATATATATATTTATTTTATTTTTTATTTTTTTCCAGTTAAGTTAGTCAATCATTTGAGTTGCAAGTCTTTTGTATGTGACTCCATTTCTCAATAATAAGGCTACATGGTCTACGGTGTTCTTGACAACTCCTAAAGGAGCTACCATCCCCATTGGAGCCAATGTTAGTGTCCAATAGTCACAGTGATCAAATTTACTCTTTTCATGTTGTTCGAGTCTTAGGTCAAATTATAATATCTTCAAATTAAATTTGACATGTCTCTTGGTTGTCAAATGGTTCTAAGTCATTTTCCAGGTGTCATTGCTACTCCCTCAACTTATTCAAGATCACAAAAATCCATCATGGTCTTGTCATCATTTCCTGACATAATTCATCAAATGAGTTAGTTGGTCATCATATTGGTCATATAATCATAAAATGCATACTTTGAGAGTTGAAATTCTAAGTCATGGTCAAGGATATGCATTTGATGGTCATCATTATCTCAGTCATCAATATCAATTTAGGGAGTCATGTCATTCATTATGGTCTTCATCATGGGATTTAGCAATTAGGGAAGAAAGTTTCTCAAAAAGAATTTCCTATTGAATAAATAATGTTGCAGTACCAATCACATCATCAACCACTACTTCAAAGTACACATGAGGTCATCATTCCACTCCTTTCCCATAAACCCTAATTGCAACTCTGCTTTTAGCAAATCCTTGTGCTTTGTCCTTTTCACCGCCTTTTTTCCTATCCCTTTGCAAAATTCCACTTTTATCCTATCCCTGACACCCACCCCTACTCCCTAAAATTTCCCTAGAATTTTCCCTCACTCCCATCCTCCTCATCTCACTCTTTCAAAACCGTTGCGCTTCTAAGATTGTCGTTGCGTTTTCCCCTGCCTCCCCTTCACAACTCCCTTCCTGTGGGTAACACTTCCTCATACCATTATTTTCATTACATGTCAAGTCAAAGGGTGAGTCTACATCTCTTGCACCATGGAAACATTAAAGACCAAAAATAAGTCAAAAGAAGGAGGTGATTGGCATGATTTTTAGGGTTTTGATGTCATTCGCTGCACACAGGGATAATTCTACTTAAAAAGTAGTCTATGAAGTAATGGAGATGAATTTTAAAAAAGTGAAAAAGTTTATTGTCAATCACATACCAAAGAACAAAAACCTCCTTCATTTTATGCACAGGTGTTATGATTTGGGAGATATGCAGCGAGATTTGAAACTTATTTTTAAGAAATATTTAATTTCTTGTTTTAGTCATTCTTTTGTGGCACGAATTCCGAGCAAATGGAAATGAATTTCCAAAAACTGACATTTTTTTTTCTAAAAAACAACCTTATCTACAAAAACCTCTTCCATTTTTGTAACAGGTGCTATGGTTAAAGAGATATCAGTTCGTCTTTGAGCCCCTTTTTTTACTGCGCTTCTGGAGAATTCACTGTGTTTCTGGATAGTCAGTTTTAAAACCAAGTTTGAAGAGGTTAAAAGGAGTTTTTTGCATGGTTTAATGGCTTCGTTGTGTAGAGGACATGCTTATATTTCAATTCATGTCTTCAGCGACAAAAAATTCATCAATGAAGGTCTCCAAATGAGCTTGCAAATAGTTGTTCCGCTTCTACTATGATTTGCTGCGTTTCTAGGTAATTTGTTGTGTTTTTAGCGACTAACTTCAAGCTTGGATTACGAGAAAATGAAAACAAATTTCCAAAAACTGAGAGAGGGTTTTCTCAAAAACAACCTTATATACAAAAAATGCTTCCATTTTTGTAACAGGTGTTATGGTTAAAGAGATATCAGTTCGTCTTTGGCCCCTATTTTTCGTTGTGTTTCTGGGCATGAAGTTCTTTTTACTGCATGTAAAGGGTTAAATGTCAATTAGGTTGATGTAAATAGTTTTTACATGATTTTATCTAATGTAAATGAGTTTTTTAGTGGTTACTATAGTAAATAATCTTGTCATTAATGCTTTGAGAGATAAACTCAAGTAGTTTAGCAAAAAGGGGAAAGTTGTTTAAACTCCCCTAGGATTTGGCAAAGATAGGATAAATGCATGTATTTGAATTTTTAGAGTGGAATTCGACCTCCTTAGGAGGAATTCGACCTCATCTCCTGTATTAGGCTGAAATGTAATGTAATCAAAGGTTGGACACTTAAAGCTCATACATTCTCAACTAGTGTACTTGATTTTGACAGAAATAATACAGGCAGTTGCAGCTATTTTTATGGGATTCTTGTGATGTGGTTAGTGACACTATTTTTCTCCAATTTTCCTTATGCATTTGATGATTAAGTAGTTCTAGTAGCCATATATATTCTTTTTGTGCTAATATCCTAAGTTTTAAACAGAATATATTGCCTCCTATGCTATTTTTTGTTTGAGATTATCACATAAATGTTTTATCCTCCAAGCAAGTGAATTCATTATGCTCACTTAACTCCTATATGATTTCCTCCTCACCACACTACAATGAAAAACTCAATTTGTGTCACTTATTAGACCTACTTTGCCTCATACTATGCCTGCAACTGATCTTTTTACCTACTTGGCCTAGTTCCTAGAACTTGTGCTTCTTATCCAACAAACCCTAATCAAAACCCTATTGATCTAATACCTAGCCTTAAATCCTCATATTCCCCAGTCACTTCCATTGGTTGTGAGGTTGATTTAGAGAGAGCCCTCTTTGGTTTGGTAGGGCTAGCTACCAAGTCAAAAGTTGGTATGAGGTTACCTCTTTGGTTTCCTTTCTCAGCCATGGGAAACTAAGGAGTGTTAATATTTTGGCGTCGTTGTCGGGGAAGCAAAAGGTCACATTTTCCCTGGGTGTGAAAATAAGGCTTAGAGTTGGTTGTTGACGGTGAACAACAATCAGGCACAAGAAACACTGAATTATTCACTTGATGACTCCAAGAATTCAAAGCATATTCACAATAGTACAAACTTCATCAAAGAAAGATGGGAAAATAGCGTGTAAAAGTCAGGTACTTTAACCTGAAACTTTTGCGAGATATAACCTTCCGTTGTATTAATTGCCTCATGTTCTTTCCTAAGTATATTAAAGGGAGTTTCTTTTATCTATTAAACCTAAATGTAGATTGTAAATATGCACATGAGTCCTCTTTGAGAGATATACATTATTCTCCTAAAGTTGCAATTGTATCTCATGTTTGTACTAGTTGTCTTGGACAAAATCCTAACGTCAAACATAGCCCAGCTGATACAACTCGATCTCATATCTCAGTCACGTCTACTGCTCGGTATGCCCCATTAAAATTGTCAGCCCCTATGCATGAATTACCACAGAATTATGAGCAAAGGTTGCCTAAATTTGATGGTACAAGTAAGATTACAGCCAGGCAGCATGTCAGTAGAATTATTGATTTTATAGATCTAGAGGAAGTAGCCTATGAAGATGTAAAATTGAAGTTGTTTGCTCAAAGCCTTATGGGAGAAGTCAGAACGTGGTATAAATGTTTGGCAGTTGGATGTATTTCCTCTTTCCAACAGTTTGAACATGCTTTCATTAACAAGTGGGAGGTCAAGGTGAACCCTTTCCTAATCATGGACGAATACAAGAACCTAAAGAGACAGCCTGACGAATCAATCTAGGATTTTACTACACGATTCAACAGAGTGTACAATTCCATACCTTCTGATATAAAGCTGTAGAAATTTTGAATAATAAACACATATTCAATGGAGATTATCCTGATCATGTACTATTGCGGAATATATACACAATACATAAGCTCCTCTACGTTGATCATCAATATAGCAGCATCAATAACAATAAAACATCAAGAGCATGCACACATTAACACAGTATGTAACCCGGGGAAAGCTTACAGCTGAAAACCCCACACTATCTGTATATTAATGATTGAGAACATGTAACATTACAATAGTCAATACTTCTCACAAGTATCCAGCACTATCTCCACCTGTTACACACAATACAACTCAGATCTGATCTCCAAATCTATTCCACTGCTTGCCTGCCTCCACTACTCAATACGTGCTGAAGAATGGATGAGAATGGTTGAACCAAACTCATATTTACCTCAAAGAATCACTCACACTGGGAATCACGTGATCAGAGGCTATAATCACTTTGTATTGGCCAATTCTCATTGACATAACTCAATCCCATTGATTGTGCAAATCCTCATGCACAACTATAGTCACAACTGATAGCAATCTGATCCTCTAACACTGTCCCTGCTGAACTGAACATGCACTGACATGCCACTGAGTTAACTGATGTATTCTTTAGTTGTATTATGAGTTAATAATTATTTTAATAACTCAAACTCATCTCTAGTCTATTTGCCAGTTAGACTAAATACAACCAGTTTAACAAAGCTAAACTGAACACAACTCCATCAACTCCACAATCAACTCCACCAAACTCAAATGATTGAGTTCTAACTGAAGTCATGCATGCAACAACTCAACTGACTCATAAGAAAAGCGTATTTCCTTTTGATAGCTGCATGTGCCACCTTTGTAGCTCAAATTGAAGTGCTCCAAGAGAATAAGATTAAGTTTATAGTCCAAATATTATTGTGAGATAATAATATTTGACTTTTCTATTTTT
>APFE030125676.1:9779-43815 GCA_000404065.3 Pinus taeda | reverse complement strand
TGTTTTTCAAGGTGGAAGCAATCATCTGCCCAGTTTGTTTGTGCATCTCAATTTGATCAATTGGATGCACATCCTTCACATTGAACTCAAAAGAGGTCTGATTTTGCTATTGAGCAGCAATCCTAGGTTGTGGAACCTAAGCCTACAGATAAGTCAACTGCATTTTACCCTTCTCAGAGTCAAAGACTGAAAGAAGTCTGGCTTGAGAACTGGAGGAATGTTTCCAGAACTGTGTGTAGGTGTTCAAATTCAACTCTTCATTCTTATTTTTCATCTCACTAAAAACATGAAAGATGTCTTCCTCCTTGTCCTTCTGAGTGCTTCCACTGGTCTAGGTTACCTGCTGTTACTGAGAAGTAGTGGAATGAGTTGGGGACTATGTAGACAGTGCACCCGACTGTGTATGGAGCATAGTCTCTCCAAGTCCATCAAATGTGGTTTTCAGAGATTCATGTGTTGCACCTACCATCACATAGATTCTAGGTCTCTTCTTTCTATGCAGAATCCTAAAACCCTGGCTTGATGCTTCGGTTGTAGGGGATAACTGTTCTTTCCTCCCTTTCTTGGTTGTCTTTTCTTGTGCAAGTGGAGTTTGCACATTTGATATAGAAACTACCTACTCTTCAGCCTCTTGGAGGGTGTTCTCTACCCATTCCAATTGATTTTTATATTGTTCTATCTCAAGCCTAGCTGTGTGATGATATGTTATAAATTTGTTTTCCACCCTGAGCTTGGAAATGACTCCCATTGGGTCATAAGACCAAGTGAAGCTAAGACCAAATTTCATCTCCTTTAGTAATTTGTCTGCTTCCTCTCCTGCTGCCTTGGTGTTACATATGAATGGACCAACTTGGGATTTCAGCTTGAATTGTGATTTCTTCTTTGTAGCCACAAAGTGCACTTCATTTGCATTTAACCTCTGCCTTATATATTCGAGTGCAAAGATTCTGATAGGCAGGTACTTGGGCAGCTTGTAGGGTGGAAGCTCACAACCATAAACCCTGATCTCTGTATAGTTTTGGTAGTAATACCAATCCCCTATTGCAGCTTGATCAACCAACTATAATATTTTGACAATCTCCTCACCAATCCTTAGTATTGGAATGCTGCTCATAAGACTGACAGCTGGATGAATAAACAATTCTATGAATTTTTTATATGTAAATTCTTCTTTCTCCTTCATTCCCATTGAAGTCCAGAATATCACTGATTGTTGTTTTCCTTCCTCATCTAGTTTCTATAAAGCAAATGGGAATTTGCCTCCTTGAAAATTTATAAAAAGGTATACAAGTACTGAAGCATACTTGAATACCTCTTTAGTATTAAGCTTGACAAATTGCTCATGTATTGCTTCCGCTAGGAATTGGTTGAAATCATAAATGATAGTGGGTTTAGAATCAACAGAAAAGATGGATAAGAAACCAAGGATGGCTTCATTGACATATTGATCAGAGTTATAACCAAGCAGATATGACAAAATAGTGGTGATTTGGTTGGTTCTATCAGGGAAAATGGATGAATCATAAGGAGGATTTCTTTTAGGCAGAGGAATATCAATAGCTAGAAAGAGTTCAAGGGTATGGGATCTTTTAGTAAAGTCTAGTTTTTGATAGGCTTCTATCAAGTTTTCATGGGAAAAAGGATGGGTTGGTGTAGCAGCAGGGGCCTATAGCATTTTTTCAATGGAAACAGAATTGATTAAGCAAAGGATTTCTCCTGCAGGTGAAATAATTGCTCTCTGACTTGGATCATAAGATTCATGGCATTTTCTTACAAATTAAGGTGCTCTGTGTATTTGAGAGAAAATGTAGTGAGGCAATTGGGAATCCCAGAGTCCTATTTCATCTGTCTGGTCAATTAGCTGATCTTCCATCCAATAATAGATTTCATATAAATCGAATTGAGAGGAAGTCTCTGTTGACAATAATACTGAGAGGGGGGGGGTGAATCAGTATTATCTAATTAATTTACCAAATCTTTCTTGTTTATACTTTGAATTATTTTTGCATACCAATACCACAAATAATGAGCATGAACAAGAAAAGCAGACAGTCACATCAAAGAACACCAGATATAAGGTGGAAACCCAATGTGGGTGAAAACCACCTGCTGCAATATGTCTCTATCTTCTTTCAAAATAGAAACTCCTTTTACAATGGTCTTGTACTGGTGCAGTCCTTTACCAGTACCCAGGCTGCAACCTGCAGAGAGCTACAACTCTCTCTCGTTTTCCAGTCTCTCCTGGAAGGGAGCTACAACCCCCTACTTCTTTTCAAGGACCACTTTTCATAAATTTTCAAACTGGATCCATATACATCAAATGATCATCAAGTACATGTAAATTACACAGTCAGCTGCAGTAACCAGATCAACAATAACAGAACTGAAACCAGAACACCTTATCAACAGAAAAATTCAATCAACAGAAGATCTTAAGACAGATACGCAGTTTTCCCTTCTTTGGCCTGCGTCACTACACACTTCACCCTCTGCTTCTCTGCGTATACCCGCAGAGTTCCTTCTGCTGCACTGCGTGACCATGCACTGCTTCTTCTACTGTGCTGCATATAGTAGGCACCCAAATGCACTATCGCGTCGCCTACTGCCACAGTAGGCACGCACCCAAAAGGACTATCGCGCCGCGTACTGTTACAATAGGCATGCACCTGAACCACTGCTGCTCTGTGTACCCACGCAGTCACCCTTCTTCTACGCTGCGTACCTACACAGCTCACCTTCTTCTGCTCTGCATACCCACACAGAGGCACCGTTAAACACCTACGTACCTCAGATTAGGGCTTAATTTGCAGATCACCAGTGTGCTACAGTTAGAAGGATGCCCATATCTGATCAAGCGCTCGAGAGATCACCCTTCACAGATTCGCTTTCCACTTCACTTTCATATATATCAAGCTTTTTGAAACAATAACCCAAATATTTCAGATCTTAAGATATTCAACCCAAAAGCATGCGTAAGCCAAATGATCTCCTTTGCTTTATATAGGCAAGCTCTTCCTCAAATCAAGGATCATGGGGCTCAATAATAATAAAATAAAACAATACCACAGGCCAAAACCATGATAACACAATACCGTCGGCTAAATACCAAGGGTTAAACATAAGGAACCCCACGTGTGTGCGCTTTACTGCCTGGAAGTGTGTGCACTGGGGGTACGCACCTCATGAATGGATAACCTGCATGTCTGGACGCGGTCCTTGCACAGCGTACCTGCAAGTATGAATCTTATGAACTGTTCTCCTGCGTACTTCTTATTTTTCATCATATTGAGAGCCTTGCCATGGGTGTTGCCATCAAGTACAACATATAACCATACCAGAACCATAATGCCAACAATCTCCCCCTTTGGACTTGATGGCAACCTAAAAAACTTCAGCGACATTCTCCCCCTCTGACATCAAGGGAAAAGGGTTATGCTCCCCCTAAGAACATGCTCCCCCTGAGTATGAATCAGATCTGCAAAGAAGAACCATAATCCACCAGACACCATTAATGACCAAGAAAGAGATAGAGACATATTGCAGCTATATTCAGACTAGTTTCCATGATCTTCTTTTGTACATCCTCCATAATGCCAACAACAAGAAGATGCATTGTGATCATCATCAATGAATCAAGGTGATCTCCCACTCTTTCAAGGATCACTTTTGAAGGAATACATCTTCATCAAGAAGAAATATTATACTATCAACATCATCATCAAAATAAAGAAGGCATCAAGTTGAAGATATTTTCATAAAGGAGAATATTCATTTAACAAGTAAGTGCCTTTATATTTATGAATCAATATGCTATAAAAATGACTTCATTCTGCAAGGAAAGCAACAAATTGGTTGGGTCATCAAAGTTTCTTGCATGGAAGAAGAGGACGTATTTGATCCTTATAAAAAATGAAGTCATTGAATATGTTAAGGGAAAAATTACTAAGCCTCCAAAGGAATAAGCTCAAGCTATAGAAAAGTGTATGAATGGGGAAGTAAGGACTCAAAGGATTCTCATTGAATCAATCAAGGATCCCCTGATACCTTATGTAGCATAGTTGGAGACATCAAAAGAAATATATGACAAGTTATAGAATTGTTCTCCATAAGTACTGCAGAAGAAGTGATTTATTTTAGGAACAAGTTGTACAAAATGAAGATCCCAAAGGAATATGGAATAAGCCCAATATTTTATGAAGGTATCAGAAATAAGAGAAAAAATACAAGAGTTGGGAGAAAACATTTCCTATAAATAAATAACCACCATAGTTGTCAATGCACTTCCAAAGGAATGGGGAAAATTCACATCTAGCATTTTTCAAAAGAAGGAAGCCACTCGATTCAGTGAACTTTGGTCATTATGTAAAATTGAATAAACCAAGTTTAAAAGAAAAGAACAATGTGGGAACAGGTGAACAAGTTCAAGATTTTTTTTCCATGGCTAAGAGAAAAGGAAATTTTGGGAAATATGGTTCTGAAAAAAGGAAGAATATGTCAATAGTCCAATACTTTGATTGTCAGAAATATGCATACTACAAGAGAGAATGTTTGAAGTTAACAAAGGAAAACAAGAGGAAAGAAGGAAATAAAGCTTATATCATTGATGAAGTGAAAGAACCTAATGAGAAGAAACCCAAAGGGACATATGTTCACTATTAGGGTTTCTCCAATGCATAGCGAGGAGAGGTAGGAGGTGAAAATACCTCCACCATGGAAGTCAAGATGAAAATAATTATGATGAGATGCATCATACTAGAAGAATATCATTGAAGCAATAGCTTATGATATCATATCTAAATTAGAAATCTACATGGATGTAACAATCATCATATAAAGGAAGTAGCTCTTGGTAACCTCATCGAAAGCATGTGTAGTGCATATGGGTAGAATAAAGTCATCTAGCATATAAGTTCAGAATACATCATCATAATTGGGAAGGATAACTTGTAGGATGAGGATAATCGAGGTCCTCCATTGGAATCTTCGTTAGAAGGTTCATCTGCCTTGGAAGAAGCAAGTGTGTCGCTGAGAATTCTGCCTTCTATGGGATTCATTGTGTGGAGGAATGTTGGTATGGTAACAAAGGAGTGCACCATTTCAAGATGGTTAAATCAATATGAACGTAGCAAAGGAAGCTACCTAATGAATTATAGATCAAGAAAAGGAGAAAAGAGGTATGTATGCATATGTTTGATAATTTAAGTCATTCCATCACATAGTTGCAGATAACATGGGTGAATACTCTACCTCATGAGTATGATAGAAGCAAATGGATCTCTTCCATTAAAAATATGCATGAGGGAATGATTCAAATATTGATAATATGAAATCAACATAATATGTCCTCATATGTAGTACGAAGTGGTAGAGAAAGATGAAGGAACTATGGGTGGAATTTCTTAGGGAAAAATATGTGAATAAAGAAAGAACAGATCATGAAAGATACAACTATGTTCATGTAGAAAAGGAAATCAACATCTGATGACTAGAAGAATTGACTATGACATCTCCATGGAAAATTATGAAGGCTCTGATGAAGTATATAAAGGAAGGAGATGCTTGACATTGGATATCTTGATCATGTGTCAATATGTATGCATGATGTTGATGTTGAAACAAGTAGATATCATGATGAAGGGCCAACACAAAATTTAATTTTTATTTGATGTTAATTTATTTTAATTTTTGAGAAATATATGGATGGGATGATATATGGATACCAAAAGAGATTTGTTGATGACACCTAAAACTAGTACTCATGTGGTGGGATGGAATATCCTACAGGAAACATGATGTGGAAAGGGTAGCTATATGAAGAAAATCCAAATATGGACTAGTAGATCACTTTCTGATGAAAGGAAGGATGACATGAATGACATGGTTCATGAAGGAAAGTTATGGATGGTCGATGCACTACGAAGAAATCGAAATATTTGAAGGCTCCATAAGGATAAATATAAAATTCACGACATCTAAAGGAGGATCTCTCCTAGCGGTTGATAGTGCCATGCCCTCCACCAAAGAGCTGTTGTTGGAAAACAAGTCGCTAGTTAAGGGGGAGCTTGCATAAGCCCCTAGATAAGAGGGAGGTTGGGTAAATTCCTTCATAGGAATGGGTATATCCTCCCTAGTTGAGAGGGAGAGATATATACATTATTATTTTCTTTTCTTTGGAAGAAAGAATCAAGGATTGGGTAAGCATATGGCATCTAATACTGCTCGAGGATGAGATAGGGAATCCAAGATAAGAGTAGTCATAAAGGATCAATATTATTTGAGGACTGGGTCCAAGATAACAATAGGCATGGAAGGACATACTCTATGAACACCTAGGTGGGGTATGTTCCTTGAGAGATGATGATGATTGTTTCTATCAATCATGGGTCTCACCAACACCGTTCTCTGATCTTGTGGAGATATAGAGTTGTTAGCTAAGGAATTTCTATGTGACAATGCTGGGTTTTATGATGCTAAATATATGGGTTACCAATCTAACTCTTCTTATCAAACTTCTTGAGATTAATAATGTCCAAGTACCTTGTATGGATTATGAATACCTCCCTAGTTATCAAGGAGTATTGAAATATGTAACTAGGTTTGGTCTTCAAAATGACTTCTGTAATGATCATTTTATGTATTTAATAAAATGAGAAAATTAAATTTATTATTGTTATTGTTGAGGCATGCATTTCATGCTCAAGGGATATTTATTTTTATGTCAAGCACCCATTGAGTTCTTCTAGGGATTTACATTGAGTCTACAAGCCAATTGAGTCATTGTTGTGTATGAAAGACCTTTTTGGGCATGTTATATATTGTAAAGAAAATTTATTTGAGTTAAAAGAAAGTAAAAAGACACTCCAAGACCTCATCATGCTGCAAAGGCCAAGTCAACCTACATGAAGGGACAAGTCAGCCTAAAAATAGTAGTTTTTACCCCTTAAAAGCATATAAATAAGAAAGAACTCAACCTCATTTAGACACACTCTCAAGAAATATCGATCTACTCAAGATAGAAGATAAAAAAGGATGAGAAGAAGAAGAAGAAGAAGATCAAAGTTTTGGTCCTGTCTCTCTCTTTTCTGTTAGTGTTTCTACAGTTACTGGGCAAGATGAAATTCTTAAGCTACATCAAAGTTATGAGGCAACATCAAATCTTTGAAATTGCATCTAAGTTGTGAAGCTACATTGTAACACCGTCCTCCCACATCCACCCAAGTAATTATTCCAACTGTGGTAAACATGAGACGAGAGGCTACTATGATCATATTCTACCTTCTTGATGACCTTAAGGAAGTAGAACCAATGGAACATCACATACAACCTCCAACACAATCACATGAACACTAAGGAGACAATATAGCCACTAAGACAACATGTCCCTAGGTCCCATTGTTGTTCTAGATAGTTTAAGGCTTGGTCGCTCTCATTCTATGGGAAAGGGAGAGAACAGAGACCTAAATTTGCTCTCATAGTCTTGCCTTCCATCTACTATGGTCCAAACTTGATAGTTTTGTGTGAGTGAATTTAGGATTTGAGCCACTTTTTCAAGCGCAGAGCCTAGGCCACTGCCTAGAATGGAATGAAAGCTGAGAATTAAGTAAAGTAGAAGGAAATAATGATGAAAAATTAAATAGTTGATCAAGGCCTTAACCTGACCCCTACTAGCCATAATAGGCATTTCATGAAACATATCAATGACATGTAACCTAAAGGTGTAAACAACAAAATTAAGTGTAGGAATCTCTTACTTATTTGAGAACCACTATGAACCATTGTTTCCTCATGCCATTTTCTGCCTTATCACTTATTAGGTCATAGATACAATATCCATTCAAATAAAAGTAAAAACATGTTGAGAGCCAAACATAAATGCTACATAAAATGAACATATTTCCAACATAATAGGAACATAATTATAATAAATTTATCAACCATCAAAATCCATATATACACTAGTAAATTTACACATGAAAATCAATGGAATGAATTTCTCATTAATAAATGGAATGAATCAACCGGAGATGGGACTATCATGTTCCACCCAACCATAGATTGGTTGAGCCAAATCTCTCTTCATCCAATCACCCCCGAGCCATATTCCAAGCATGAATGTGGGACTCATAGAGTAGATCAAAAAAACCAGTCAATGTGGATGCCACTAGAGTTTTCCATCTACACTGTGAGGGACTTGAGTTCCTCCTAGTTTCTTAGGATTTACCCTACATCCACGGTAAGATCCAAGGATCACTAGGCCCTATAACAAGAAAAACTCTCCAGTATTTACCATGCATTCCATCCTAGAATCCCTAGTCCAAACAGAGAGAAAATCCACCTCTTTGGTTTACAGTATATCCCGCAATTCACCAGAAAGGATTCCTATGCCCATCAAGGCACACGATCTAGATTTACTGCAGCCCACAGTCTTGTTCAGGGGTTACTAGGATAGTGGCTTCATGTATCCTTAGTCTGTTTCAGAGAACACTAGCACCATATGTTTTTCAATTCGGAGATCCACCCAACCCAACTTTGAATCCAATCCAACCATCAATGCAAACTGCATGAAATAACCCATCTCATCAAAGCTATTAGGAAATGACAAGGCTAAGTTAAAAATACTGTCAGACCTAGAAAAACCCATCCCATGGTAGAAAAGAAACACATGCAATCCCATGCATGCCAAATATCGCAAGGAAAATTAAAATGCAAGTTGAGACTTGCAATGAAGCCTGTTGTAGCTGCTTGATCCTTCCTTTCCCTTCTTTATATTTGATTCTGCTTGCCTTCTTTTTCTTTCTTGCTCCAATGCCAAAGTGCTCCAAGAAAAATGTAAGTGTCCAAGAGTATGAGAGAGACAGAAAATAATGAGATATCTCCAAAACTAAACTGATAGAAGGTTATCAACTGATCCTCAGAGGCCTTTTTATGAATGAGGCCTCCACTTTCTTCATTTTCCATCATTTCCCTTCATTTTCCTCCTCACTTGCAACCGATGACCTTCCACCTCTGTTTTCTCCTAATTTCCATTATTTTCATAAATGAATGTACCAAAATGCCACTTAATGCCTCTTTAATGCCTTAGCCATTGCCTTTGCTAATTTCCTTAGCCATAAACAACCAAATGAACTCCCCCTAGGATTCCTTGCCTAACATTTGGCTTGGAATATGTGTGCCATTCACCAGTGGTTATTGTTTTTAACTTTATTACATGGAATTTTCACCTAGGATGTTACATACATCGAAGCTTTGAAGTTGCATTGAAGGTGTGAAGCTGCATCAAAGATGTGAAGCTACATCAAAGTTATGAAGTTGCATCGAAGTTGTGAAGTTGCATTGAAGCTATGAAGATGGAGCTAGGTCGAAATTGTGAGAGGCCAAAATTGTGAATCATTGGAGAGGTTGAATTTGTAGTAGAATGTGTTGGTTGAAGTTGCAGAATAATTTGTCGGGCAAAAGAATTTGTTGGAGGTTGAAATTGCAGTAGTTGCTAAGAAACTGCTAGAAGGAAAGCTTGTCAAGGGACTTTGTCTACGAGGGACTTGGTCAAGGGTAATAGGTCTTGGAATTCATTAATTTAATATTCTATACAAAGAGAAGAATTATTGTTGGTTTTCCTCTCAAGTGGAGAGGTTTTGGCCTTTGTTGATCGACTATATCTTGTGTCCTTTGTGTTATTGTTCTATACGGTTTGGTAGTTGTTTGATGAAGAGAATACTAATAATAATTATGGTGAAAAATAATATAATCAAGATAAACAAAAATACATCACAAACAATTACCAAAATAGGAGAAATCACATAATCTATCTATCCCTAGATGTCTCAATAGTCATATCATAAAATTAAAATAATTCTAGAAATAGTAGTGGAAAATTGAAGGAAAATTACAGTTTATAGATAAATTTGAGTCTTAAAAAGTTGTTGGGTATCACCCATCTTATATTACTATGAAGAGCACATTATGTTAAACAACTCTGGTTATAGTATATAATATATAATATATATATAATATATATATATATAATATATATATATATATATATATAATATATATATATATATAATTTAATGAAATAACAAAAAAAAGACTTTTAACTTAGGCCTAAAATTTTATTTAAGTAATTATTTTTTAAAACAAACTACTATATTTATTATGAAAACAAATATTTAGATGTAAATTAATTTAAATTTAAAATAAAATAAAAGAAAAAAAAATCATGATTCGATAAATAGAGGTTCACCATGAGAAACCATATTCATTATGTCAATATTAAGATACTAATTTATTTATTTATTAGTTATAGTATGGTTGTTTTATGGCTTGGAGTTTTTCTGGTCAAAATTGTTTGAAATTTAGAACACATTTTAAATACCAAAAAATAAAAATATTTTGAAATTTTATTTCACTAAATTCCTGAGAAAAAGCTTCAAAACCTAAAATAATTAGAAAATAAAGTTTGTACGATTCAAGACCAGAAAAGAAATCATAATAAACATGCTACCATTGCAATTAATGAAAACTTATGCAATGAAATTAAAAAAATGAACCTAAATTATAAGTTTTTTCGTGGTTTTCAAAAGTTTTCTTGGGGTTTTTCGTGGTTGTTTTTTGTGGTTTTTGTGTGGAGGGTTTTCATTTCAAATTAATTTATTTTTTTGTAAGAAAAATTAAACAAAAGAGACAAAATGATAGGAATTTACCTACCTTTGCCTCCAGATGGTGGTTTATTTGAGTGTTTGGGACATTGGTGGGGATGTTGGGTAGCTGGAACAAGCTCCTTCGTCTCAATCGAGCTCATAATCTCTCGATTGAGATCCTTCTACGTCATGAGCTATGCAAAATGGCTTGCGCAGACCGCAAACAAGTTTTTAATGAGAAATAGAGGCCCAATCAAGTGTATTTGTCAATCAATTCCCTGTGTTAACTCAGGTTACACAGAAGCTCGATCGCGGGTTTGTTTTAATGCTCGATTTTGCTACCTCTTATCCCTCAAGAAGCTTGATCCAGTAGTAAAAATGGCTCAATCCAGCTCCCTTTTTTCACCAAGATGCACCCTCTCTTTTCCAAAAAGTGTAACCCAACTCCATGGATTGGCCCATAGATAATATATTATTCTTAAAACCAAGAGGACTCATTCAAGTGTATACAATCAACTTGAACTGGTTGAGTACCTATCATTAAAGCACCTTAATTTTCTATTGAGTGATCACAGGTTGTATTATATCCATGCTCTTAGGGTCATGTTAATGCTCAATTCATTTAACATTTACCAATTAGTGGAAGGTATGCTTTTATTAATTTACCCTTTACAGAGTGGATTGTGTTAATGGGACCAACATTGATTTTTTTCAGTTTGTTCTTGTATGTACTAAATTTTGACATGATTATAGTAAATGCATGCATTGATGGTACGATATGATTTCAAGATTCAAATATGACTTAGACCGAGAATTAAACAATCAAATGAAAAAAATATGACATAAATATCAAGTAGATGAAATTATTTATTAGTTTTTATTGTCATTATCATGGTATGTATTTAGCTTCAATGGTTAGCTCAATTAGTCAAGTACCCATTGTTAAATAACCTTCATTTTATATTCCAAGGTCATGGGTTTACTTCTCTTGATGCTCTTGGATTAGATATATGTTGAATTCACTTAAAATTCAACAATCAGTGGAAATTATGCTTTCATTAATTGACCCCACAGAGAGAGGGTTGTGAATGGGGTCAACATTGAATATTTTTAGCTAGTGCCTATATGCATTGAAATTTGACATGGTTACCATAGATGGATGCGTTGATAGTATGGGATATTTTGAGACTCAAATACAACAAAAACAAATAATTTGATAAAAAAATGACAAAAATATGACATAAATGTCAAGAAGATAAAATTATTTATTATTTTTTAGTGTCCTTATCATGGTATGTATTTATCCTCAAAAGTTAGCTCAATTGCTCGAGTACCTATCATTAAAGAACCTTAATTTTCTATTGAGAGGCCAAAACTTGAATTCACTCCTAGGTAAGGTTTAATTCACTAAAATTTACTAATCAATTAAAATTATGCTTTCATTAATTGAACCCTAACAAAGGGGGTTGTGAATGGGGCCAACACTGAAATTTTTTCAGTTTGTGCTTATATGTATTGAAATTTGATATGGTTATCGTAGATGCATGCATTAATGCTATGGGAGTATTTTTAGACTCAAATAGAACTCAAACAAATAATTCAACAATATATATATTTATAATAATATATATATTATTATAATATATATATATATATATATATATAAATATATATGGAATAAATGTCAAGGAGGTGAAATTATTTATTATATTTTAGTGTCCTTATCATGTTATGTATTTAGTCATGAGGGTTAACACAATTGGTTAAGTACCCGTTGCTAGAGCACCTTAGTTTGCTATTGAGAGGTCATGAGTTTGATTCCATTGATGCTCTTGGGATCGTGTCATTATTCAATTCCCTTGACATTTACCAATCATTGGAAACTATGCCTTAACTAATTAACCCCACTCATAGGGGGTGTGAATGGGCCAAAATTGATTTTTTTTTTTTTTTGTTTGTGCTTGCATGCACTAAAATTTGACATGCTTAGAGTAGATACATGCATTGATGGTATGGGAGTGTTTCAAGACTCAAATACGACTCACACAAATAATTCCAAAATAAAATGACAAAAATATAACATAATTGTCAAGGATCTGAAATTATTTATTATTATTTAGTGTCCTTATCATGGTATGTATTTAGCACTGAGGGTTAGCTCAATTGGTCGAGTACTCATCTTTAAATGTCGAGAGGTCATGGGTTGAATTTTGTCCATGTTCTCAAGGTTAGGTAAACATTCTTTCAATTTAAATTTACCAATTGATGGAAATTATGCTTTCTTTAATTGACCTTGCATAGAAGGGGTTGTGAATGGGCCAAACATTGAAATTTTTGTTTGTGCTTGTATGCACTGAAATTTGACATCATTATAATAGATGCATGCATTGATGGTATGGGAGGGTTTTAAGACTCAAATATGACTCAGCTGAGGATTTACAAAATCAAATGACAAAATTATGACATAAATGTGAAGGAGATGAAATTATTTATTATTTTTTAGTGTCCTTAACATCGTATATATTTATAAACGAGGGTTAGCTCAGTTGGTCACGTACCCAAAATCTAACTTGAGGTGCAATCCCATTATTGGTTCCATAGTTACTTGGGTCTCTTCTTTATAGGTACCCAAAGACCCATATTCATTTTTGTTTATTATTTATGAGGTTATATGATTCAAACATTTCTTAGTCTAATCAAATTGTCATGTGAACCATAGTCTTCCTAGAAGTACCAAAATTGTGTATTGATGTACATAAAATAAAAAGCCTATATTTTAGAGAATTGTCATAGTATGGCCTCACATAGTTTATTTTATTATTAAATCACGCAATTTTACCTTTTTTATACAATAATTCTCTCTAACGATTACTTTAATTTTCAAATATTCCTTGTGGTTGTTCCCTTAGCTATTTTCCCCACTCCATTCCTCTTTATAATTTCTGTACTCAACTCTTTAAATCTTCTATATTTTAGAACCCATATTATAGTTACACTCAAATTGGTGTCAAGATTTGATCTATCTTGCTACCTCTTATTCCATGCTCTTTAATTGTAAGCCATTTCCTATCTTCTCGAACAAGACCTTTATATGGATCTCTTACTATTAGGTTGGTCTTAACCTTGAAGGATTGTTTCTTCACACTAACGTAGCCTCATAGGATTTTCCCTTTAATACCTTGAAAAAATCAACTCCTCCAACTCTTTGGAGGTTCCATCATATCTAGGGTGAGGAATGTTATGTGGAATTTGCAATTACGGTCAAAAATAATTTCCTTAGACCTAGTGCACTCGTCTAGAACAACAAAGGGAAAATAATATATATTTTCCCTTAGATAAATTGAAGAATGGGAAAGATGCTTACTTGGAATCTGTCGCAATTTTTAATTTGCTCCTTGCTTGTAAGCTCCAATTGTAGCTCTAATTACTATAATTAGAATCTACACATGCAATTAAAACAAGGTAAGGATCCACACCATTTACATAGCATAATTCAATTAATATTAATTGAACTAGCAAGGAATTGAAATATATGAATGTAAATTTAACACAACACATATAAGAAAACAAGATACTCTTTTTATTAATAGAAATAGAGAGTTTACAACCAAGAATAGTAGTTGATCTTTAGATATCTCCCAAAATTGACCTATCCTTCCTTGTGACAAACAACACCTCAATATCACCCTAATGTATGAAGATTACTCCTTCAGATTGAAGGTGGTAGCATGAGGGCATGATCAGTCTCTCCAAAATCCAACCATAATGCATTAGATGATAGTAACTTTATAAGAGAGGGATGGGTTTAGAACTTACCATAGTGGGCTTGAGATCCACATATGATAGGAGGATGATATCAAGGGATAAGAGGTGAAGTGTCCAAACTAGGATAATATAGGAATCAAGCTTCTTATTTGTGGTAAATGGTTAAAACAACCCGTGGAAGTTTCCAAATATTTTCTAATTTTTCTAAATTTTTAGAATCAATACACCTAGACAATTATGCAAGGTGCACTGTTATGCATCCTTAGAGAAGTAGAGACTACACTGCAACATAATTTCTCAGTTATTTAGGGTGCATTGGGCCCAAAAATATGGTTTTTCAGTAGATAGACCTTTTAGAGACATTATGCTTAGGATTTTGTGAAGGGATGATGAAAAAGTGTTCACAAATGTTAATTCATTCAGTTTGTAGGCCTATTGACATGACCTAACAAAATGGCCTATAACAAATTCCCCCCTAAAGCACAACGCCATAAACGATAGTTGATGACCAAAGTGATTTACCTTGTGACAAGTCTGGAGCAAGAAACGTTAGTTGAGGTAATTATCTGTTATCATATATTTTCATCATGATATCTCTATTGAGGGTGGCATACCCATACTCAATACATAATCTTGCATCACATGTACAATGATCAAGAATTTTTTTCCACTGATGACATAGAGCGGACCCATCATTGGATGATTGCTTGTATGATCATAACCATTATTCTTTGTAATATTACAATACTCTTAAAAGTGCAACCCAAATGGATGTAACTTGATCCGGGGTCTTCTATCTTGCTCACTCGATCGTGAAATGTATGAGTCTAACCATGTGAATAAATGAGTTGGAGTCGAACATGGTAGACACCATCTGATTACTGGTCAATGATGTAAGTCATTAATACATGTGATAGAATCCACCGATGATGTTAACGGTTCTTAGGTTATTGTAGTACAACATGTATGGTGTGAATGAATGAGTTGAAGTCTAACACCACACACAATATTTCAATCAGAAGACAATGATGAAGATAAGTCACTGAGAGTGAGGAAAAATTCCATTGATGTATGCGAGCTCCAAGGTACCAAAAGGAATTTCGAAGCCAACTTCATGGATAATGAGTTAATGTCAATAGGAAGCGAATAGTCGTGGGAGGGCCTTGATGTACCCCCCATCAATGACATGAAATAGGTATCAATATTTGAGATATAAGGATGTTGATGTGCAACCAGTTCAGGATCTACAAACATGAATGAAGACTTAAGATTATCATAGCACATATTTGTTAATTTTTGCGATTGTGATAAAATTCCACCTTGGATAGCTCAAATGATGAATATGATGATTGCATTAGATTATTATTTTTGAGAGGACTAAAATCAACCTAATGATCACCCAATTTGGTCAAGCAAAAGTTGAGTTACGAATCATTTTATTCATATATGTATTATGGAATTGGTCAACCCTAAACACATGAGTAACTACTTGGGTCATTTTTAACCCCAAGTGAATCCTCGGGAAATCCTATAAATATAAGTTACCTCAAGATCATTTGGAAACATCTTCTCTTCTCTTTTTTCTTAGTTGACATAGGTTTGGCGAAAGGATTTCACACAAGGGTTTGAATAAAAGGTGAAAGGTTCACTTTGGGCTAGGGTTTTATGGATCATAGATGCTAGCATAGAATTGGGCATTTTTGTCCTTAGACATTTGAAAACAATCCTATGAGAGTTATGATAGACCCATAGATGCTATCACAGAGGCATATGGGACTGACTTGGGCTTAAAAGAAAGATCTGGAGGTATCATTCCACGGTTGCTCACACAAAATGGTCCTGAGAGTGGACATGTTGTCTTAGACACATGTACAGTAACTTCGAGGGAGAGACCAAGGTTTTTAGGTGTGTTTCACCCTAGCTGCATGCATAGAGTCTTCCCAAGAGTGACCTAGCAATCACAAGTTCCCTCACACAGTATCTGAGAGAGCAACCAGGGAGTTTCACCCACACACAAATAGTTCTGATAGGAGCGACCAAAGTTTAGAACTACTATTTTACTATCTTGGCTTCAATTGACTTCAATGATCTAATATATTGGGGTTTCTCTCTACTGTTATACAAATATATATATATATGTAGATATGATTTCTTAGTATCTATTGAAAGCATATGTATTGGGCTCATTGACAGTGAAAACATTGCTTAGTAATCTTGGGCACGGTGACAATAATATACAATAGTTGACATCAGTTTGTGATAGCGCATTAAAGTCATCAGTATGAGGGTTTTATTTCCTAGCATGATTAGATCTATTTCATGGATATCATTATTGTTTCGCTGCATAAATAAAGTTATGGATCATTGTACTCTCTCTTGCTACATCATTTGATGATGATATAAGAAGAATAAGATTTGCAAGGGTTTTCCCCATAGTGGGTTTTTCCTTGGTCTCAGACCAATCATGGTGTCTCTATGTGTGTACATGCTTTCTTTAACTGTTCCTTTTATATTCTGCTACATTGATGATGATGGTGATGTTCTTTCTCTTTTTGTAATTACATATATTGATGTATAATTGTGTAGATTTGACTAATGTAATGATGATATGGGGTGAAATTAGTGTATTAATGATCAAATGCAATTATCAAAGAAAAGAACAATGTCACCCTAATAATTCTCCCTAGTTGAGAGGGAGTGTTAATTTGTTCAACTACGATCAAATTCCACCTTGGATGTATAAAATTACTAAGATGATCATTTCATTAGATTCCGCTTTTCAAGAGGACCAAAATTGACCTAAATATTACCCAATTTGGTCAAGTGAAAGTTGAGTTATGAATTATTTTATTCATACATGTATTATGGAAGGGGTTGGCTCTAACCACATGAGTAACAAATTAGGTAAGTCTTAACCCCAAGAAAACCCTTAGGAAAGCCTATAAATAGAAGAGACCTCAACATAATTTAGACACATATTCTCTTCTCTTTTATCCTGGTTCGCACAAGTTCGATGGAAGGAGTTTGCACAAGGGTCTGAAATCACAGGTGAAAGTTCGCTCTGGGTAAGTGTTCTCTAAATCTCAGAAGTTGGCATAGAACTGGGCATTTTATTCCCTGGACACTGGCACACAATCCTATGAGAGTGATCATAGACCCATAGATGACGACACAAAGTCTTATGGTGTGGAGTTGAGCTTCAGAGAGAGATCTAGAGGTATCGGTCCCTTGTCGCTCACACATAATGGTCCTGAGCATGACGAAACTATCTCAGATGCATGCACAGTAACTTCAAGTGAGAGACCAAGGGTTTTAGGATTTTTTTACCTCGGTCACATGCACAGAGTATTCTTAAGAGTGACCAAGTATTCATAGTCACCCTCACATAGTATTTGAGAGAGCGACCAGGGAGTTTCGATTGCACATAGGCAATTTTGATGAAACTGACCAGAGTTCAAAAAAAGGGTTTTACATCTTGGCTTTAGTTGACTTTAATGATCTGGTACATTTTGGTTTCTCTCTGCTGTAATAAAAATCTGTAGATGTGTATATCTGATTTGTTACTATCTGATGAAAACATATGTATTAGGCTCATTGATAGTGACAATAATGCTCAACAATGTTTGGCACAACGACAATAGTATACATCAGTTGATATTAGTTTGTGACAACACATTATAGTCATAAGTATGAGGGTTTTTCTTCCTAGCATGATTACATCTGTTTCATGGATATCGTTATTCTTTTGCTGAATAGAAAAAGTTAGGGATCATTATACTCTCTTTTACAGCATCATTTAATGGCGATATAATAAGAAGAAGATTTCCAAGGGTTTTCCCCATAGTGGGTTTTTCCCTGGTCTCAAACCAATTCTAGTGTCTCTATGTGTGTGCATGTTTTTTTCTACTATTCCTCTTATATTCCACTACATTGATGATGGTGGCGATGTTGTTTCTTTCTATGTAATTGCATATACTGATGTATAATGGTGTATATATGAATAATGTAATGATGATATGGGGTTAACTTATTGTATTAATGACGAAATGCAATTATCAAAGAAAAGAAAATTGTTACCCTAAGAAAATTTAACAATTTCAACTGAAGGACTTCTCTTGAGCATACTAGCGACACTCGATGCAGTTCGAAGCATTGACTGAAAATTGAATACAGAAGCTTTGATATTGTGTGATGAACCAAAAAGACAAGAAAATTTACCAACACAAAAGTCACAAAGAAGAAGTGAGAGAGTGTCATGTTTAAGAGAAACTTACTACCATTAATAGGATAAGTAACATGTTTTCTCAATTCCCCAACCATTTCTCATCAGTACCCATTTATTTTTTGAGAAGCTTGAGGAGAATAACATATTCTTGATTTGTAAGCTCATCCTACAGATGAATCCATTTGAGTATAATTAATGAAAAATGAGAAGGAGTGGTTCAATCCCATCATGTTGGATGATTCCATCATTGTTTGATTCTTTTACGAGCCTAGCAAAGGCATAACTCGTCTCCTTTTTCATTGTTAGATGGTATCTTTTAGAAAGAGGCAAAAAAAAACTCCGAAGATTCCTTTTTGTAAATAGTCTCTTAAGTCTAAAAAGGTAGATATGATACTCAGGAGAACCTCTTAGCCATGTTAGACTAAGGTATTCTTTTTTCGTAAATAATCTATCTCAGTTGAGAAATGGGTCAAACTTATACTAGGCATACATCTTTTGATTTACTTTAACGGGTTTGAAAAGACAAGTGCACAAAAATATTTTCATGTTTTAGGAGTTTGAGAAGAGTTGAAAATGGACTTCTCTTGAAGGAATGAGTGGTATAAAGGGTAGCAACTAGTTCTAGTCATGATGGAATTGATCAAAACATACAAATTTCAAGAGGTTGGCTAATAAGACTACTCATCACAACAGTTCGTCAGGAAAGGGAAAAAAACCCAAGTGAAAGCGTATGATCGAGCAAGCAGATGGTGACGATGGAAAGATAAAATTGGGACTCATATGACATAAATATGATGATAAAAATAACAATGGAAATGGATAGGATGAGAATGGTTTCATTTTTACACAATCTTAAAACATGGGAAACTATGCTTGAGTTCGGTTTCATTTTAAACAAGGTTGAAACAAGGAAAAATTATGCTTGAGAGTGGTTACAATTTTAGAAACGCTTGAAACAAAAGAGAACATGCTTGACATAAGTTTGCATGCCCCCATCATAATGACTCAATAACAAAGAAGACAACAACCCTTCTTAGGGAAATTTCAATCAGTTACATAATTTGTGACTAGATCTACTATTATATGGTAAATTGTGTTGGAGATCAATGAAAAGTCCATTTTATGAGAATATTGAGATATATTTGGAGGTTTCTTCAAGAGGTTGAACACTCTCCTAGATTCCTATAATGGCTCTCATCCTTAGATCAACATTATTAAAAACCTATATCAAGTCCCATCAAGGTGTTTTCTTTCCTTTTTCTCTTTAATTCATCTACAATTGTTGGGTTGATTATACCATAAATGAAATTGTGGCTTATTAATCCTATCTTATTGATTTTCCTTTGCTAACTTGTTGTGATCACATGATTTCTGTGGACACCCAAACAAAGTTCCATAATCACTATATTTCCATATACTAATACGATCAACTCTAAATCCTAATGAATCTAGTGTTCTTCATCTCTTCCTTTTATCTATCTCTCTTCTCACCATATGCTTTCTCAAATTGTCCCTACAATTGATTGATGAATCTAATCTCGACTTTCTAATTGGTGTAGCATGAATAAATTTGCATGCTACACCTAGTGACTCTTCTGGGGAATTCCCTTTCACCCTTCCCTCTCCTAGGTGAATAATTCCCTCTCTCTTCTTTTCCCTCTATTATTCTTTATACTATGGAGTTCTTTCTCACCTCTTCTAGTGCTATTTTCACTAGTGATAGGCATTTTAACATCAAATAAATCAATATATAATATATACAATATATACAATAATAATAATATAATTATATATAATATATAATATATATAATATAATATATATAGATATTATATACTCTAATATAAATACATTAACCCATACACGGATGACAAAATCAACCCTACAAAGAACCCTATTGAACCTTTGACTAGTGTTTATACCATTATATATATATATATAATCTACATTATCATGCATGTTGGAGACAAAATCACCTCTGTAAGAACCCCACAAAACTCGTGGGCAGTGAATCAGCCCCCTCCTTCATAATATACTGTGAATATAAGCCCCTTCCTTTCTCAATGGTATGTGGCCAATAATTATGGTAAAACCACTATGTAGAAATAAGCTTACATAGGAAGGATAAGCCAGAGCAATGAGAGGAAGGACAAACTAGAGGAATGTTAGAAAAGTAGGTGGAGAAGACAAAGGAACATCGAAAAAGGACGAAAAGAAGCCCTGGTCAAAAAAATTGTTTTTTTTGCCCTCCATGCACATGGTAAAAACTCTAATTTTGTTTACCCTCTGTGTGCATGGTAAAAACCATAGTCTTGATTATTGTTTCTTTCAGCTAGTTATTGGAGGCTTCTTGTATTTAACGATAGGTACATGTATTTTAATACCTATATGTCAGAGAGATGGTTTTTTTTTTTTTTTTCCAAGAGTTGACATGGCACAAAGTGGAGTTTTTGATGTATGTAATAGCCTCCTCCAAATGTATACATTTATTTTTGAGGGCTATGATTTCTACTTTCCAATTCTCAAATTGCATCTTTTGGTAGATGATCTCCATCTTCATCTCAGATCTAAGGTCTTGAATTGTTCCTTTGACTCTTCTGATCATGAATTTGCTCACTTTGTAGGTGGCACAACTATCATTCTGAGTAGCTTTCTCCACCGTGTTGAATTCCATTTCTGAAGTTTGGTTTTCTGTGGTATTGTAGTGCTTTCTGAAGTTCCTGTGTGCACTGTGTCTTAGCCAATTTTCGCTTCTCTTCAATTGATGACTCCTCTTCTGCTGACTACTATATGATTGATTTTTCCCACTTCTTTGTGCTATTAATTTAAGAGTTGGAATAAGTGACCAATGTGATGCTGAGGAGCACCATGGGATTGGTAGAGAGTTGCAATGAGTGTTGCATGTTTGAGAGAAGTTTCTACCTTAAAATTCTTAACACACAAAGGGATATTGATTAGGTCACTGTCAGTTATGTGTACGCATGAGGAAGGAGAGTCTTGATAGTGATTGACTGAAAGAGCTTTGATGAGGGAAATGCTTAGGCCTTTCAGTGAAAGTGGAGAATATGAAGCAGAGGATCTGGGGAATTGATGAGGGGAATGCCAAACAGAGGCCTCAACATTCTCATTGACAGCGCTACATATGAATAAAGGAAGGATAGTCTTGGTGTGCCCCTAATATTTTTCTTTCCATTGTTTTTTATTATTGCCTTGCTTAACCAATCCCTTTCTTCTTGACGTAGGAGAATTTTATCTATTGTTGTTGTACCTTTCCCATTTAAAATTCAGAAGTGATAACCAATGTTTTTTTATAATATCTTTCCAATTTTTGGTGCCTAGTCTTTAAATATGCTTTTATTCCTTGAGAGCCAAATTTGCCAACAAAGAACAACTGGGAGGCTTTCCCAAACCCTTTTAATAGTTTCCTTTTTCTTTATTGTGTAGGGGTAAGTTTGTTTTCCATTCTATGAAGAAATCCATGAACATTCTAGACAAGTTTAGGTTAACTTCCAAAGGGTTTGTCAGTTGCTTCAAGCATTCTTTTATGATTGTGCAATCCAGAAAGAGGTGATGGATAGTCTCTTCTTACTTGAAGCACATAAGACACCTGGATGGACCAGATAAGCCTTTTATTTTTAGGTTGTCAAAAGTAAGGATTTTTCCTTTTAGCAGGGTCCTTAAGAAAATTTTTATTTTTCGAAGGCTTTCAGTTTTCCATATAGACATCCACTGCGCCCAATCTTATTGATTATGCTGTTCTTTTAGAGCTTTGTATCTGGTCTTAAGTGTATAAATTCCTCCACTTGGGTCCCATAAAAAAGTGTGTTCCTCCTCCATGTTTGTTGGTGTTTCTCCTTTGAGGTAATGCCAAATGATGTCCCATTGCCCTTCGAGATTTTGAGGGATGCTTGGGATGTACCATTCTTTCCAATTTCAATTTTCCGAGTTGGAGATGGAGTGAAGAGTTTTGAATCCTCTATTCTTCATCCAATTTTGTATGCCTTCATGGCCCATGAAAAGGTTTAAAGGCTCCTTCCCCATTATTATGTCATCCCATATCATGACTTTTTTTCCATTGCCTAGTATTTTTGAGATATATTTGCTGATTGTTGGTACTATTTTCTTTGCAAGCTTCCATACTTGCGTGCATAGTCTTATTGGAATAATTTCATGCATAAAATTTGTTCTTGGGTGGTTCATATATTTTTAAGCTAGAGATTTTTTCCACCATCTCTCCTTTCCAATTATCATTCTTCAAATGATTTTAATTCCTAAGGAAACAATCATCAAGCTGGGAAGCCTTACAGATAAGCCTCCTTTATCATATGACAAAGTTACTTTCTCCATTTTACCAAACTAAATTTTTTATTTTCTTGCTTCCCGCCTTGCCATAGGAAGCCTCCGATAACTATTTCCATTTGTTTGTGTGCACTTGTCGGTGCCATGATTGTAGCATTATTGGGAGTGTCGTGAGTAAAGATTTGATTAGAATTACCCTACCTGCCATGTTTAGCCACATGGTTCCCCACTTTTAAATTTTCTCCTTCATTTTTTCAATTTGTTTACTCCACAACTCTTATTTCAAATTTTCTTTTGAAATGGGTAGTCGAAGGTAGAAGAAGTGGTTCCATCTTTCTTGAATAGGGATCTCAAGAATCTATGAAATTATTTGCATGGTTCTGGGAGAGGTATTCCAGCCATAAATTCTACACTTAATATTGTTTAAAATACCACCAGAGACCTACAAAAGTTTATCCATGACTTTTTTAAATATTTGAGCAATTATGCTTGAGGCACCTCCCAACACTAGAGTACCATAACTAAACAAATAGTGGTTGATACTTTCAATTTCTTTGGAAATTTGCAAGACATTTATGATTCTTTATCTCCTTTTCTTATCCAGTGCTCTACTTAGAGTGTCTTCCAAACTGATGCATAGGAAAGGAGATAGTGGGCATCCCTGTCTCAATCCTCTGGAAATTTGGAAGAGGTCACTGGGCCTTCCATTTATTAGTGGTGCTATCCATGGATCTGTGACACAAGCCTTGATGACCTCTATAATTTCTATTGAGAATACGAATTTCTTTACGACAACCATGAGGTGTGGTAGGCTGACTCTATCAAAAGCATTGGCCATGTATAATTTTATAATAATTCATTTTTCTTTTCTCAACATGCTTGAGTGAATGGCTTCTTGGACCACTATTACATTGTCGATGATCTACCTGTTTGGGACAAAACCTCCTTGGTTTTATGATATTATTTCTGGAAAAAATTTTGTTATTCTATTGGATATGATATTTATTATTATCTTGTAGGAAGAGTTGCATAGGGAGATTGGCTGAAATATGCTAAAAGTGGGTTAGCTTCCTTTCGTATTAATGCCAGATAGGAAGATTTTGTGTTGCCTCCCAATTTTTTTTTGAAAACATTCCTTACCATTCTTAGTAAATCCTTTTTTATAGTTTGCTAGTGTTGCCTATAAAGGGCTATTGTGAAGCCATCTCGGCTCAGTGCCTTATCTGGGTGGGCTCCAGAGTGCTACCTTTACCTCTTCTTCTGAAATTTCTTTCATTATTTCAGCATTTTGTTCTTCATTTATCCTTTTTGGAGTATGCTACATAAAATTATCATGATTTGTTGTTTCTTCATTTGCTGTCAAGAGGTTTTTAAAATGGTTATGTGCTTATTTTTTTAGTTCCTCCACTTTTACTTCTTGTCCATTTACTTGCATTTTGTCAATTTGGTTTCTTGCTCTTCTAAGCTTCATGGAGTTGTGAAAGAATGTTGTGTTTTTGTCCCCAGCTTTCAGCCATAGAATTCTTGACTTTAATCTCATCCCTTCTTCTTCTTTTCTATTTTCTCTTTATATTTCCCAAAAGAGTTCCCTTTCTTGTAGATAGTCCTGTTTATCTTCCTCTTTATTTTCCTTTGCCTCTTGTAAATTTTCCATTTTTTTAACGAGCTCGACTCTTCTTTTTTTATTTTTCTTTTCATTCTCTCTTGCCCATATTTTCACTTATTTTCTCAATGTTTTTAACTTAGTTTTCCACACAAAGTGAGGCGAACCCATGGCCTTCTCTGTCCACACTTCTGAGATTAATTTTCTAAACTCTTCACTGTTGTCCCATATTGGGCAGTATTTAAAAGGTAACAACCCTTGTTTTCCATCATTCCCAAAGTGGTTGCCACCAGATTGTGATCAGATGTCATGACATGAATATTTTTTTATATCGTTGAATTAGAACTTGAGATGATGTTTTCTTGAACCAATATTCGATCCAATATTTCTTTTATATTTCATTTTCCCACCCTTTTGTTATTCCACATGTACTTTCCATTGCTTGGCGGAATATCAATTAGCTTGTTTTGTTCCATGATTGTTTCGAGAGCCTCCCTAGATGGATATGTATGGTAGGACCCTCCAAATTTCTCCTCAATATTTAGAACTAGTCTGAGGTCCCCTCCCAAAATTACTTTTATGTTTTGTGTTTCTTTTAAAGTTTCTTGCACTGTGCTCCAACATTGTTCCTTTTCCCTAGAGTGGTTTGGAGCATATACATTGATAATACAATATTTCCCCTTCGTGTTTGTTTCATTTAAATCTATTTTGATCCAATGTTGTTCCTTTTTTTGCTAAAGTATTTCCTATTCTCCTTTCTTCCATAGTGTACAAATTCCTCCTAAGGCCCCTATGGATTGTATTGTTATTCTGTCATAATTTTTTAAGTTTTTTATAATTGTTTTTTGTTCTTGGCTGCTTGTTTTGGTCTCCTGAAGCATGAATATGTCTGGGGTTTCTTTTGCTAAGATATCTCTTGTTACCTTAACTTTGAAAGGTGTTCCCAGTGCATGATAATTATAGGAGACCACAATCATTACATGTTTGTTTGGTGAGATGAGGGACCTTTCCCTCTATGCTGATTTGTATTTTTCTCATTATTCCTGAAACTTTTTCGAAAGAAGGAGTCCATGGGTTGTTGTGTTCATAGTGTCATCTCTTTAGCTACTGCATCATCTCTCAGCTCCTTAGTAGATTTTCTTCTTTCTTTTTGTGGTGTTGAAGGGTTTGAAGGGATCCCTCAGATTGATTTCTAGTTAATATTCTATCCATTGAAGGGGGAGGAGTGGTGTGGGGGTTAATAGGGATTGAAGGCATGAGAAAGGAGAGTGCGGGGTAAGGGGAGGAGGGGGAAGAGGGGGGAGATGAGGACTCTTCCAAGGGGCTGAAGGGGTTGGAGTTTGTAAGGGAGGAAGGGTTACCAACAATGGTGACGATGGAGAGGGTTCAAAGGAGGCTTGAGGTTGGGATGAAGGGGGAATGGTTTGTTTGTTGCATGATTTTTTCCGTTTGACTTGCTCCCATTTGGTTTCGAGTTCTTTAGCATTATTATTTTCTTTCTTTACTGGACATCCATTTGCAAAATGATTGTATTCATGACATATCTTGCACTTGAAGGGGATTTGTTCATAGTCCAACTATTGTATATTGATCAATTGGTCTACTTTGATTTTCACTACCTCAGGGAGGCCTTTCCCTAGATCCACTTCATCGCAGATCCGTGCACGTGCATGCATGTTCTCCTTTGGTTCATATCTGTCAATGTATTTCCATAGCAATGAAGAGGAAGATGCAGTAGTCAAACCCAGACTGGCATAATGTTAGGAACATCCATTTCAAGATGAAAATCAGGGGTCCATTGGTTTATATATAGTCCTCTCATGTCCATGAAGTATGGACCATTTCTGAAGATTAAATCATGAACTTCTTTTGTTTCAAAATGTACGGTATAATATCCTCTTCCAAAAAACCTTAGGGAGATTTTCCTAGTGATTGATGAAAGAACATGTTCTACTAGGGACAATGCTACTCATCGAGGGAGAGTTGGAGGGATGGATATCTCCCGAATGTCATCAAGTTTATTCACAAACTTGGTTAATGACGACCTATTTTTTGGAGGTAAAATAGTAGAAATGAGAGATGCAAACATATTTGTTGTATCTTATTGCTCTTGTAGATGATGGATCTTCATGTTCTAGAGGATCCATTTGCTCCATTGAGGTAGTAAGGGGCCATTGGAAGGCGGTTGGGAACTATGATCACCTAGGCTAGGTCACGTGTTCAATAGTTGTGGAGGAGAGATCGTTCCAAAAGACGTGACTACTTAACAATTGGAGAGATGGTTAATAATCACTTACTTTTATCATTCAATTCTCTAGGTCAAGGTGGAGAAGGATTACGTTGATTTATCTTAACTTCATTAAATACTTTCTACACTACCTCAGGTGTTGTTGTTACTTCTTGTATAACTAAATTTTGATCAAGAGGTTTAGATGCCTTTCCATATTGGACCTTTGTTTATTGGTTGTGTGTTCTCCCTTGGGTTATTTTTTGATATCTGATTATTCTTTTGTTTTTCATATATGAACCCTGATTCTTATATTTTCAAGTTTGGGGACTTTCATTTGTACTTTTCATTATCATAAAACTTGATAGAATGTGTACAACTTTTTCAGAGTCTTATCAATTATTCTATTTGCAATAGTTTTCCTTCCCATATCTCGGTCCATTAAATTAATTACATGCGAAGGTCGTAAGCTATACTTTTCACATTCCTAATATGTAGAAGCATTATATAATACAATGAACATAGAAATTTTTTTCCCTTCTTTCCATTTGACACAATCTAAAAATCATGGATGGCTTATATAAATGTCTATCATTCACTATTGAATGTTATTAGGATCTTGATATTTCATATCAATCCAAATATAAAGTCTCTATTAATGAGCTATATTCCTACATTTATGATACTTTTTGTAGCCATTATAACATGAACATCCAGTAAATGAACCTCTTCTCTCTTTGGTTAATTATGATGGATTTCTTATCTTTTTAGTGATTAGAGATGTCTATAATATGATCTTATCAATGATGGGTTACTAATTTGGTTATGTGGCCAAACGTGTTCAACTACGAAAATTTCCATCTTTGTATTAGTTTTGCCAGTTTGATACCAGTTTAGTGTAGTCTTGTAGTTTGGTACTTAGTTCGGCACCAATTCAGTCTAGTCTCATAGTTTGGTACTTAGTTCAGTAGATAATTATGCACATGTGCACAAATAGCTACAAGAATTTGCGTCCTTTATTTGTAATTATGTCTAAAATGGGAATAAAGTCAAACTAATGCTAAGTGGCATGGTTTCCATCTCCACTACATGATTCAATATAATTTTAAATCATAGAAAGATTTCTTTAAATCATATTTGTTATTTTAATCATAATATGGAAGTGAGAATCATATGGGAGTCAATATTATCACTTCCTCCATCTTCTGTGTTATAAAGAGAAATGGATATGCACAATAGAAAAAGAGGAGAGGACATATAAAGTAATTGAATCACTATGAGTTGAATTTTGTAACACAATTGAATTTCCATATGTAAAGTTGATAATTGGAATTTTGTAATAAAGATTTAATTATTGCTCAGCTCTACGTATTATTTTGATCTTATTTAGTCTCTAGCTAGGTGTCCAGCTCAGGAAGGGCCCCTCGACTCAGGTAATGTTTTGGTTTTTTTGTTCGAAGAGTAGTATTCAGAAATATTTAGTTTTCTTGATTATAGATTTTCTTTAATGTTTCATTTTAGTTTTTCATGAGATTCCTCTTTCATGTAGTATTTTGCTAAAATTTATTGTTTCTATTTTCCTGTTACTATAACATGTTATGATCAAATCCAAAATGATTTTTTTCAAGCTTAAGAGCCAAGAAAACTTAAAATTAGTTACTTAACATGTTATGGTATCCAAAATTTCAATTTCTAGAATTTTGGTACTCAATTGGTTACCAATATTTAGAATTTTAATTTCCAGAATTTCGGTACTTAATTCCGTACCAATGTTCAAAATTTCAATTTCCATATTTTTGGTACTTAATTCGGTATCAGAAACTATATCCTACATCATAATACTAAATAATTTGTGGTTCCCAATTTAGGATTCTTTAATTTATTAAGAGCTTTGAAGTCACTTGGTAAAAGATTCCTACAACAAATAAGAACCTACAATATATCATTATGGCTCTAATCGTTCTTAGAATTTATTTTTTATATTTTATTAATTCATTTTTTGTATTTTATTTTCTTCTCTTCTTCACTTACCTCACACACTTTTGTCTGTAGTTGTCGGCATTTTCTTTGTAATTTTCTTTTTTGCAACATGATTAATGAGTTTTCATCACTAGAAGATTACAAACATTAAAGTCTCAAGACCTCATAAGATACAAAAGTAAAGCCACATGAACATTGTAGATTGGTAATCAGATATTTTGGTTTGGAAGCTAATAAGAATTAGAATTCCAAAATCCAATGACAATTTATAATCCTTAGCGAATGATTCTTTCTAGTGTTAGTTGCTAGCATATATTAGAATCAGTTCTAATCTTGTATTTCCTGTGCTTACATATCTAAGTCTTACAATCCCGAATTGGATAATTAAATTTCGGAATTAGGATACATATAATTTAACCAAAGAAAATTTCACCATTGTTGTCGAGGGGCTAAAGGGATTAGAACATAGTTTTTTTCACAAGTTTTCTACATGATTTTATTTATAGGGACAACTTGGGGGTGGAGATAAAATGGTAAGATGAGAGGTAAGAACATGCACATCCACTTTGGTGGGGCTGCTCCAACCTCTTTTTGTTTCCTTATTTTTCTTTGCAAGTGTGTTTTACTTTAGCTTGATTCATGAAAAGAAGATAAGCCTAACTCGTGTGAAAAAATAACTTGATGAAAGCAGGGTCTTAGTAGCATGGTGGTGCTTCAAGTACATGATTAATTTGATTGCATTTGTTTCATGTGTGTTTCCTTATTATTTATTTAGGATTTTTAATAAGAAATCCATACACTAATCCATGTCAAGGATAGGGGTTATGAACCAACAAAGCAATATTCAAGTATGATCAATATTTTGGAAGAACTCTCTCAAATCCTAGCATTAGTTAGGATTTCTGCTTCTTAGGAAGAAAAAATCCTGACATCAGTTAAGAACTCAACTACCTCCGTAGAAGTGATAAAATAACAACAACTCCATGAATCACATTGACAAGAAGATATTCACCCTTTGAAACTAGTTGAGGAAACCAAAGAATCATGGACCGTATGTGATGGGGAGCAACCATTACAACCTAAGATTGAAGAATTTTTTACATGCCTATCTATGGATCCAATAAGAAGGCAAGAGGAAAATCATGTAATACTAGAATATCTGCATGGCATAGTAAAGGATGATATTCCAAATGATCCAAATAAATAGGTAAACTAGGAGCATTTTGATTTTGTTGAAGGCTGGTTTCAGGAAACTATAAGGGCATACCACTCCTTCATTCTTCCTTACTCCTTGACATCATAATTAAAATAGCTGGTTCTTCATACTCAGGTATGCATTGAAGATTATATTCTAAACTCAAGTATGATGACATTTTTACACCTATTACACACATGGTTATATTGGAAATACTCCTATACTTGAGAGAGGATTTACTTTTTTTGCTCAGGTAGAGTATGATAGTAAATAAATAAATTTTTCATATAATAGTTAGTTATAAAATGTAGTGCAACACATTTCTCATTTGTTTTGCATAAGTGGGGATGTTAACGAATAAAAAGAAACTAGTTGCAAATGGGTGAACTATGTTCCTATAGGAGATTTTTGTTGAGGTATATTTCAGGTACATATTGTTTTAATGAATATTTCCACTCAGTGTCAATTCCAATAGCAACATGGTTCAACTATTACTTTTCTTTCCCACTTATTATTTAGTTATGATAGTTATATTTGTTTCTAGTTTTTCTTTTCAATAAAGTAAGTTATGGCCATTCTGTTCGAAATCTTATCTGAAGATTGAAATGATTGCATTACAACATCGTATAGTATTGCATACCAACTATCTGGTATCATATTTTAGCTAATCAGTACCCAGAATTTTGGTACCAATTTTCTACTTTGCATGACAAAGTTGGATTCAAGGATATTGTTTGTATGGGATGCTTAAATACTGGAAGAATATTGGTACTCAATAGTGGAAAAGACATCTTCATCAGCAAAATGGAACACTTAGGGGAGTATATTATGATATCTTTCATTCTCCCTTAAGTTGTTAAAAATGATCCATTCATGATTTGTCATTACATATCTATTTTAAGACTATTATTTCACAAATATGATTGAATAAGAAATCATTTTCATAAAAGTTGAATTGAACAATAATTCCAAAATATTCATAGCTAATATACCTTTTCTACTCCAAAATTTCATTTTTATTATTCACATAGATTTTTAGTTGTTAATACAAAACAATTTCTCAAAATATAGTTACCGAAACATACTAAGGGGATTATAAAAAATTTAAGAGGTCCATACAATGATAACAATGAAAAAAACATGAATATCATAACCAAAACACCAAAGCATGATATATAAGCATCTTTATTAATTCTTGTAGAAGAGTTAATGAAATCCCTGCTCATGGTGGCATACTACTTGAAAAGTGAAAGTGTACACAAAATCTATGATTAGTAGGTCTTTAGGTGTCTTTTGGTTATTCTTTCATTAGCCTCAACCATCTCACATTAAAAATGTCTTACTCATGCTATCTCCTTTGAGTTACGATAAGTACCTTATGCGTCTAAGACATTATGGAGGTAATAAAAGTCACTTTGAAAGGTATCATTCTAGGCCTTTAAGGGTCTTTCTGAATGCCCTCCCCCATATACCAATAGCAAAATAAATATCTATAATATAAAACTAAAATGGTAGGAAACATGGTACTATAGCCCTCAGTGTAAAATAGGTTTAATAGGTTAACCCATAGAGACTACGAAGACCTGCTAACAATGCGTATTGTACTATGATACCACTAGGTAAACTCATTTGGGCTATGGATGCTGATGGGAAATGGGACATTCTGCCTAAAGAAGTAGCAATCAAACCAAGGTTTTTTTCTACATATATGATGGTTACTCTATAGTGTTACAATAAAAAAGAATCATGTGTGGATGAAGTCAAAGGAAAAACAAAATCCATAAATTTGCTACTAAAGAATGGCCTTAACATAACCTTGAGTCCTGTATCATTAGTTTTTCATATTATATCTAAGATTTAATTATCTTAGTAGTGGGACCTATGATCACAGAGAATTAATAAAACTCAACTCCAAAGCTTAGATGCAATACTTGGATAACTATAAGGCTTTGGGATTTGGTTAGTAATAACAAATTTTCACTAGTTCATCATTTGTTGTGATCATAAGAAGATTCCTAGTTTTTTTGCCACAAAGAAGGGGCTCATTTATAGAATATTTTTCTTTTCTTGAGCATAAAACTCTTAAGGATTGATGAAACAATATGTAACGAGTGATTTATAAATTATTCTATGGTTGATTTTAGTTTTGATTCATTTTAATAAATCAATGATGACTTATTTTTTTTTAGTGTTAATCTCATTAGCTCTATTGTTCCTTTTTTTTAGGTCCCTTTTTGTACTAGAGTAATCTCAACAACCTCCTCACTTTTTCATTACCTCAATTTGTTTGCACAATGGCATGAAAAACCTAAAGCATGGGGAAGTGGTTGTTGGTACATTTTCAAAATATTCAATTCATTCTCTTTATCTTCCTTCAACAGATCAGATCAACATTCATCAACTCCAGCTCTTGCATACAATTCCAGACTCAGCCTTACCCTGCGACATCTTCACCATCATACAACTTCCATTGCATCTTGTGGTACAAATAAGAATTCAAAATGTATACTTGAGGTAAAACATGTGTTGTAGCTCCTAGAGACAGCCTCTGGGTTGAAAGGATACCAGTGCCTAGGACATCTTGATGAGTTCTTCAAAGATCTACTGATATTTTCTATTACACTCAATATTTATTATATTTGAGATGAAATTGATTCATAACCGTACTTAAGAGGAGAAATACAATATTGAACACCAAACAAAACTCCTAGAAGCATTAATATATAGCTCTAGCGACCAACATTATATCCACATGCAATTTCATAGGTTATTTGTCATATATCAGATGGAAGAAATAAAAAGGGAAAACCAACACACATGGCTTAAACCTAAGAATATTATTCATTAAAGTTCATCGTGAAATGCATGAGAAGGATATTTTAATGAAATGGTGAGATACATGGATGGGGATTTTAGGGATAACAATTCATATCAGTTATAAGCATCTTTAATCAACATTGGACCTAGATGAATCCATAATTCCATGAAAAAAATATCCAACAACTCTATCGCATGTAATCTAAGAAGAAGAGTGAAAACATATGGAACAAACACAAGATACTATACATATTACACATTTATATGAGTTAGAATCACCAAAAATGTTTATTAAATTTCCACAGAGCATACATTTCATGGACAACTTGCAAACATTCTTTCTTGGAAAACCAAAATTCCCAACCCTTGGTTCAATATCATAAACTCTTTTTATAGAGCCTTAGATGGAAAGCATATTACAAATTTTTCTTTCTTAATTTGGTAATGAATCATCATTATAAAATATCAGCATCCTCAGTGACATGATTATATACACCTAATTGTAACTAACTAACACAATTTCTTCCGAAATAAAATATTTACATAAAAGAAAAAATCAATGTGTCATGATCAACACAATCAACAACATCCTTAGTCATGATAAGCAGGATTTTGAGGCAGTGTCATTGGGTTGATGATCTAAAGTACAAGATCCCAACAACTAGGTAAACATGTCTTCACTCTTTCATCAAACTCGACATGGAAAGCATCCACATATTTTTTTACCACCCTTAGGAATTCCTCAACTTTGACTCTAGCCACCTCTTTCTTGAAAAACTTCGAGATCGCAATGATAGCAGACATTGTATCTACTACAACAGATGGCTTCAACTCAATGAGTGACATTTCATTCACAAAATGAACGAACTTCTTGGAAATATGGGAGTTACTTTCTCGATATTCTTTGGTAGCAAGGATGAAAAACTCATAATCCTTGATCACAATATTTTGTTATCCCATCATAGTTATGTACTCCTAGTTTCTTTTCATTCCTGATATGATTTCATCGCAGATAAGTTTCTTGGCCTGCAAGAGAGACATCTTTCCATTCATCTTGCCTTTTAGCTTAATAATCTCTTGGTTTGTTGCCTGCAAGTTATACCAATTGGATCTGCATTGTTCCTAGCTATCTCAAGCTATTTTCAATTTTGTGCCAGGTTTCTCTGGGAAGTGTCCAAATCCTTCTGCACTTTCTTAAGCTCCCCTTCTAAAGTTTAGAGTTTGGTGAGGGTCTTGGTCAAGGAAAATTTTAAGAACCCCCCATAAATTTATAAGTATAATAAATGGG
>APFE030125669.1:0-11072 GCA_000404065.3 Pinus taeda | reverse complement strand
TATCCCTTAGAACCCTTCATGGATGTTTAAAATCCTAACCTTTTCTTCCTTGTTTGAATTTTTCTTCCATCCTAATTTACGAATTAGGCACCTTCTTGTTGTCCAAATTGTTTCCTTGGAAGACTTGAAGATCAATATTGATTCGTCAATTGCCCCCCTCTTCTCGTTGTTTGAACTATTGTGTTGAAAATTTTCAAGAATAGGCTTGATTCCTTATTCAAGCTCCCTTCTCATTATTTCAAATGTTTTGGCTTATTTCAACATCAACCCAAATTCGTCGATGAAGCCCTCTTCTCATTGTTTTATTTGATGACTTGGTTGATTTCAAGATAGATCCCAATTCCTCAATCAATTCCTCTTCTCATTATTTAAGTTGTTTCTTGGATTGATTTCATTGTCGAGTTCAATTATTTAATGAAGCCCTTCTCTCACTATTCAAACTATCACCTTGGACAATTGCAAGATTAGGGGTAATTCCTCAACTATGCCCCTTTGTCATTGTTTAAATCATGCCCTTGGCTAAGTTCAAGATTGGGCCCAATTCCTTAATCATGCCCCACATTATTAAGGTTTGAGTGTATTTAAATGTGTTTATATTCAAAAGAAAAAGAAGGATTATACTTTAATGAAACAAGTGTCACTATGAAGAGAAGACCTTGCTAAGGAATCTCCACATAAGCAACTTAACCATTTTCAAGATGAAACTAGCATGTGTGGCCCTAAGTTCCTAGTATTAAGAGAGAACAGTGGCCAAAAAGTACAATTTAAAAAAAAAAAGTTCATTTAATATCCCACAAGACTAAAGGATAATGAGATAGTGATGTCCCCAAAGATGTTTTCTCAATGAAATATTGGGCATTCCTTCCCCCAATGATGTATAAGGGATTTTTCTCTTTTACATAGGAAGTCCTTTCATTCAAGAGTAAAAAAGAAAAGAAATAGTAGCTGAAGAGGGTGAAATAGAGAGAGATTATCATATATCAAAGATATGCCTAGAATATCACAATTTTGTGGCAGTGAGTGGCTTTCTCCTCTTTCCACTTCTCATCTCCTTCATTATTATTCTTATTTTAAGCATTGTTTGAGTAGCATGCTTTGCAGAGGGAAACAAGAAGGCATAATGATTCATTCTGTAATCCCAACTCCTAGTGCATTTTTTGACTGATAAAATGATTGTTTCAAGTTTTATACTTCTATAGTCCCCAAAATAGGAACTAATAATTGACTATTGATCTATTGGATTTATTGTGAAATAAAGAATAAGGTTATTACCATTGGTCAAGAATAATTTCAAGTAAGTTATGCTTGATTTTGTTCTTCATTTCATATTTTATATAATGTAAGATAACACATTATTGCTTGTATTTCCCATTGCATTTTTATCTTATTGATATATTCTAGGAAATCAGTTCCATATCGTCCTTTGCTCATATATATTTCTCCTAAGTTATTTTCTAGCCTAACTAGATTATTGTGCCCATAATTCATAAGATCATTCCAATAGTTGTATCCTATTGCAGACCCCTTACTTATTGGATCCCCTTTGAATTTCCTATAAATTAAAATTGAACATCCTATTCCTATCCAAAATCAATAGTAGAGCTTAACTCCATACACCAATTTTTTCTATTATAAATCCAATCTAAGTTTCATTTGTTAAATAGGTTGTCCTTGGATGAAAATCAAGGAAAATTACCCTAGGAGATATAAGGGGTATCCCCCTTTGACCCAAGAATTGACTAGACGACTTTGAGTGACATAGGAAGGTACATTCTGCACATTATGCCCTAGCATTCCTCCATCTATGAAAGACAGGGACAATGTAACAAACAATAATGAAAAAATTAATAAAGTATCTAAAGATCTTATGTGTGATACTTTATCTAATTTGAACCATGGCCACCTTTCCAACCAACAAAATATAAATATAAGAAACACTTTAAGCAAACTCAAAATTTATAATAAAAATAAAAATCACTTTCCAACCATTAAAGGAAAAAAAAAGATAATAATGAGAAAGTAATACCTTACTAGAGAAACTATATCCAATTTGCAAACTAGTAGCCTTCTCAACCAATAAAATAAAATAATCACTTCCAACATTTTTTAAATTTATATTAAAACAAAAACCATTTTCCAATTATTATTTATAAACATTGATCATTTTTTAACCAACAAAATAGAAGACCACTTTTAGACTAGATTTACAGTGAGGAAAAAAAAAACGGACTTTCAAACCAATGTGGCAAAAAGAAAAACCAATATTTTTTCGATAGAAAACGACTTTTAAACTAGATTTACAATAATAATAAAAAAACTCAAAAAAAATGTGGCAAAAGGAAAAACCAACAAGGGTGGAAAAGAAAATAATAGACTAGCGAGAAAAATCATTATCATATTCATCCCATTAGAAAATTGGTCGTTTTTTTTTTATCATTAAAATAAAATGAAAATCCATTTTTATGGATTACCAAATTTGTATTTGAAAATAAGGACCACTTTCCAAAGCATACAAGGAAAATAAAAAGAGAAGATTGCGGGAATATTTTTCTAATTTAGTTAATTGAATTACTTTTAAAAATTTAAAAAAATAAGGATAAGTATTTACTCATTACTATGAATCTACTTATTTAAAAGGAGAAAAATTAATAATAGTCTAAAAGAATTGTTACTTAGAAGTGTTCTCTAATCTAATATGGACAGATATTATTATGTTCATATCTTGTAGTACTATAGAAAATAATAAATAATAAATAATAATAAAAATAAAGTATTGACTCATTATATTCATTCATGGTATTATTATAGAATCTAACAATTTAAAGGGAGAAAAACTTTTTAAAGGGGGAAAGACTAGGCTAGATCCATCTTAACTCCAAATTCATCAAGTGGGAAGACAAATCAAATCTCTTTTCATTCTAAAAAAAATTTGCATCTCAAAAAATTTGCACCTCAAAAAATTTGATCATCTCGAACTCTTGATAAATTAGGAATTAAGATGAATCTACATTAATAAACTATTTTAAAGATTTTACATAAAAAAATATACAAGCTCTTAAAACACTCCTCAAACTAAATAAAATAACTTAAATTTATTACCAAACATAAAAACCAATTTAAACCATCTCAAATTTATAATAAAAATAGACTACTCTTAAAAAACTAGTAGCCTAACCGAAAAAAGTTAAGCTTGAAATTTATCCAATTTAAGAACTAGTTTCCCAACTAAAAACCACTTTCGAATATCTCTGAATTTACATTAAAAACAAAAACAACTGTCCCACCGTGAAAAGTAAAAGAAAAATACGAAAAAAAGTGGAAAAGCAATAAACTATTTGAGAAAATTTATGCTTGATATTTTATTCGATAGGGACATTGATCACTTTTCTCACCAAAAAAAATACAGGAACCACTTTAATCCAGGAACAAAATTACAATAAAAATAAGTTTCGATTCGAAAGTAAGGTGGAAAAAAAAAATCCAATAATGAGGAAAATAATAGACTAGTAATTTATAACATTTATCCTATATCGCTATTGGTAATGGTCGAGTCCTCAATTTTTTTTAGTTATTAGGTTTATATATGATTAGGATCTATATTTTCCAACACATTTATTTTAGCATTTTAAATGAGTTTATCGTTAAATGGGTTTGTGATTAAATTTTAGTAAAATAATATAGGTGTATTTATTTATATAAGTTAGATAAGTTTGGTAATGGATATGAGTATTTTCGAAATTCCTACGATGTATATTTCAGATTTAAATTTCACTTTCAATGAAATGAAGATTTGTTATAGATTTGAATTACTCATCAAAATATTTTGGATGTAGAATGAATCTTGGATTATATAGATTAATTTTATAGTATAGATTTTTTTCTTTACTAGTTTGTCATTCTTTAGTTATATTAATAGTATGTTTTTATTTAGTTTAAAATGTTTTAGAGTAAGTTGCTACTTTATTTTTTGAAGAATTGAACTCACTTCAAATAGATCATGGTAGCCTTTTATTTCATATTTCTTCATTTATTTTCTTTATGAAAGTATATTTTCTTTTATAAAAGTTTGTTAACAATATGAGTAATGATTCATGAAAAGAAAAAGTCTTATTCATGTCAAAATATAACTTGGTGATAGAAAGGTCTTAATAGCATGATATTGTTCAAGTACATAGTTATTGCCAATATTGAATTAGTTTTCTTTGAGTTTAGGAATTCTCGTATATTTCATTTATGGAAGTTGATTCTTAGGTATATGAAAAAATCCACTTACATTGTTATTCAACTAAATGAATAGATTGTTGCATGAATACTCTAACTATCAAGAGATCTACCATTCGTGTAAATTCCAATTCAAGTGGAGGATGTGCTCAACTAATGTTAGATAATTTATTGATTTACATTTAATTATGATTTGTTTTAGTTTGGAGTATTTCTATATTAGAGGATAATATGATAGTGCACATGTACAGTACATATCTCACAAGCTTAAGAACCTTAGGTTGATAATAAAATGTAATAGGATTTACACATATAAATTGACTTAAATAATTAGTGTAATTGACAAAAGAAATAGAATTCAAAATTCAGTTTATTTATACTAAAAAGGAAAATCATATTTGAATCATCTTTGAAACAAAAATAATAATTGTGGAAAGGTAATAAATTAACTCACCATATTTATCCAATTTGAGAATTGGTCACTTTTTCCAATCACTAAAATTTAAAACCCACTTTTAGAAGTATGAGTCTATAGTGAAAATAAGAACCACTTTCCAACCCATATAAGGAAAAGAGAAAACTCATAATGATGGGACAGAAAAAAAAATATTGGACAACATTGTTCCAATTTGGTTATTCAAACCATTTTTGAAACCTATAATAAAAATAAAGACCACATTTAAAATGTATGTTGCAACTTTGCACAATGACAACAATTATTTTTTTGGACTAGTTTACAACACACATTTTGTCCCTGGTAGAGAGCATTGTAAAACAATTTTTGTTTTTATTTTTAATTTTTTGACACTTTTGGCATTATAGGATTTTGGGTGGATTCTAGTGAATGCACACTTACATGTGTATATGCTAAATATATTTCTCTTTCAATAACATATGAATGAAAATGGTTTTTTTGAAGAAAAATAAAATAAAGACCACATTCCAACAACATTCCAACAACAATTGGTGAAAAAAAATGTTCTGACAATGTGGGAAAGTAATAGATTAGGTAAAGGTTTTTTTTTCTCCTTAAGAAAAGTATTTTTCTATTTTAAATAATGATTATAAATGTTTGAACCTTCAAGATAGAAGTGAAATTTAATAAGAAGACTAGAAATCATTACAAATATAAAAACCACTTTAAGCAATCTCAAAATTTACAATAAAAATAAAAACTAATGGTGGGAAACTAATAGTGTAGTAAAAAATGATATAATTGAAGTTTATCTAATTTGAAAATTAATCCCTTCTTCAATTAAAAAAATAAATTTACATTGAAAAACTAGCCACTCTCCAATCTTTATGAGAAAAAGAAAAATCTAAAAGTAATGGGAAAGCAATAAACTAAAAAAATTGACACTTGATATTTTATTTAAAAGGATATTCATCACTTTTCTAAGTAACAAAATAGAAGATCACTTTCAAAACGAGACTCACATTCAAAACAACGAAGTAGAAGAGCACTTTCAAAAGAAGACTCACTTTCAAACCTGTGGGAAAAAGAAAAGTCCAGTAATAATAGAAAACAATAAACATTTAGAATTTATTCTTTATAGATATTGGTAAATCATTATTGGAAAAATATCTACCAATTATAATTTATCTTATTTTATTATTAGAATCATTTTGAAAATCATAAAATTTAGAATAAAAATGATTATATTCTAATCACGGTTTTATAATAAAAATATTTTCATATTTTATAAGAGGAATATATATGTTTGACCCTTCAAAGGATTATTTAAACTCAATAAAATGTCTGAAATCCATTACAATAAATCTCATCATGTCACTTGCCAGAATTAAATTTGGATGGAAAGGATAACAATCATTCATCCATAATTAAATTTGGTTGGAGAGAATAACGATCATTCATCCAAACCACCAAAGATAAACCTAATTGACTACTAGTTAGAGAACTTAAATTTATGCAATTGGTTATATCCAATTTGGAAATTGATTCACGTTCTCCTAAGAAAATAGAAGAACCATTTTCCACAATCACTAAAACATTCTATATTTTTAGTTTTTTCAATTATCTCATCAATAGAATCCAGCTAAACAATTTGCAATTACAATTTTGAATTGATGAAATTGTTGTTATTAATGAAAAAAAAAATTCTTAACACCCTCCAATTCCCCTTCTACAACAAGATTGTGTACTATTAATATCTAATATTTACCACTTGATCAATGAGTTTGTCATATTTCAAGCTAAACATATTGATTATTTTTCACTTATATGACAGTATTAAACGAAATGGTAGTATATAAAAACTTAATTTCACTGGCTAACAAAACAAATAATCATTGATTTTTCAACCTTTAAATAAACTATCCAGTGAAATTTACTCAAACAACTTTAACAATTCTTTCAAACAACCCTAACCATTCTTTCAAATCAAATTAACTATTCAAAATTAGATTGCACTCGGATTCAAACGCAATGGAAATTTCAATTGCTTTCCGGTCAGCTCACAATATGTATTCTCTCCTTTTTATTTCCAACGAGAGAATGAATTCGTTAATGGATTTTCCTCTTATTATGATCTATTATCAGTGAAATACATCGAACTTTTTAAATGTAGTATATGAACAATGTTGAAAACATAGACGACGAAAAGGAATACTCGTTTTTCCGTATTAGACAGGGATGGATATTGCTTACCAGGATGGTTTGAATTTTTTTTTGAATTTTCTTGTTATGAAATATAAAATTCAAGAATACGTTAATGAATATAAATATAATTAAAAAATATATAATTATAGAAAAATATAAATTAGTTTAAAATTTATTTTCATATTTATTGAATTTAATATTGATAAATCATTTTATCAATCCAAAAGAATACAAATACATGAAAAACATTGTTGATTAAATCATTTTTAATCGAAAAAAATACAAATAATGAAAAAAGTGGATTATTTGAAAAATTTATTTCTAATAAACTTAAAGTAATAAATTAATCTAAAAAAATGGTATTTACAGTATTTATTTATTGATTTGTATTATTTATTAATTTGATAATATATTTTTAGTTAAAATTATCTTTTTTGATTGATTAATTAATTAGACCCCTCTCCCCAATTAGTTTGAATTCAACCATAATTTAATGGTAGTTTCTGAATTCAGGGAATCCTCACATCCACCAAAAAAAATCAATGAATTTTTAATGTGGAAAAAAATGGTTTGCACGTAAAAGGCAGAACCAAGTTGATGGGAAAATAAACTTAAAAAATCCCATAATGATGGAAAGTGAACCATATATCATCAACAAAATTATCGGAAGCTCGACCATTGAGGCTTCCTGCTAAGTTCCCACAGTCAATTCAACGCATTTCACTTTTGAAATGACACTGCTTTGGAATTACCCTCATCACTATAGTTTATGACGAATGTTGAGGTTTCACACTGAAACTACTTTATCAACTACAGAAATTTGTACATATTATAAATATGAGAAGGGTAGTATACATTTTCATGAAAAAGAAGAGGGCTTGCTGTGTTTCTTCCGCAGAAGAGATGACACTGGCCTCATTATATAATATCTCATATCAATTAGCAGATGTATGAGGCCAGTGTCACCTCACTGTGGATGAAACCTCATGTTTCTCTGTGTATCATTTAATTTTTTTTGACAATGGCCTTATCTAATATCAATAAGTAGATGTATGAGGGAGTGTCATATCTCTGTGTATGAAAACTCCTGTTTCGATATATGTCATTCATTTTTCTATATATAATCACCCATGGCATATTGGCAGTTCTTTAGATTCTGATAAAATTGATTTTCTGTGGTCTTTGTAATGGATTTATTAGTTTAGCTTCTTGGATATTCTTGCTGTTAACCATTAATGTGAGTGAATAAGCTAAGTCTGAAACTCTTTTTGTAATGATTTGAAAATTGGTCATGATAAAACAATTTCCTTCCCCATTTGAATTTACATGTTTCCAATAGTTAAGCAGACCATTGATAAGCTCGTTCTATTTTATCTAGTCATATCTAATTATACTGGCTTTTTAAATATGATTGGAAAACTCCACTACAGATCAAATGTGCCTGTCCACGAAACTTGTATGAATCCTGTGTGTTTTCTTACAGTGAGGAACGCAATGCATGAGAAAAAAAGAAAGGTATATCAAAAAAGAATGAAAAGGGCACCATCATACCAGTATACTGAGGAGTGTCAGTCAAAAAGATGGTGTGCTGGGGTGATCTCTCTCAACAGAAAAACTAAAAGGACCATCAGATCTGACTCTCTGAGTTTCTTCTTTCCCTTCATGAAAGGACCATCAGATCTGACTCTGTGAGTTTTTTCTTTCCCTTCATTAAGTATTATGCTGCATATCTTGAATATAGTCTTTGGCTTGAGTTGGGCTGAGTTTCATTTCCATTCTGACTCTCTGAGCTTTCTTTTTTTGATGATGCATATCTTGAATACAGTTGTCTTTGGCTGAATATCTTGACCACAGCCTTCCATATTTCCATTCCATTCCGGGTGCAGGCCTTTCATTTCTGACCTCGGGGGTGTCATGATTTCTGACATACATGCTGAATAACAAGAAGACAAGGGGCCATTAACAATCCAATGCTTATGGTTTTGCAAACCATGTAGAGGATTTGCATCTGTGTAGATCGAATTTATTCACAGAAATAGGATCCAGATAACATATGGCCATGACCAGGCTTGACTTTGACCATGACCATGCCCATGTGGTCGTCTTTAGAAAGCAGAACCCACATTAACCAGGAAACTGTAAAACTGTATATTATAAAATCACGAAGGTCTGCCTAAGATTCTGCAAGAATCTATATACATTCTTTTTCATGTAGGGATTCTGCAAGATTATTTACACGTTTTTCTCAACTACAAGAGTAATAGAGACCGCTGGCATCTTTCTTTGTTTCATAATGTGCCTCCAAACGCTGACAGTAACATATTGATATAACAAATCACTGTTAATTTTTAGGTATTGTATTTTTTTAATCTTGTCTGATTGTTTTCCAGGCATGTGAGCTTTAATTACGATCACTGTTAATTCTCAGGCACGGGATTTTTAATGACAATCACCCTTAACTCTCAGATGTCGTAGCTTTTTTCCATATCTGATTGATTTCCAAGCGTGAAACACACCAATGACTATAAAATAAAAGGTTCCTCGATGTTACCATTCCAGTAATTTTTTATTAGATTTTGGGTAACATTTCTGGCGTCATTAAATAATTTTTGGCAAGATTGTTAATTATTTTTGGTTTCACGAACTCAATTTTAAGATTTAAACCATTTTTTACCATATTTTGGACAAAACTCATCTGAACCATATTTTGGACAAAACTTTTGATTTCACGAACTCAATTTTAAGATTTAAACCATTTTTTACCATATTTTGGACAAAACTCATCTGAACCATATTTTGGACAAAACTCATCTATATGACACAGAAAAAGAAAAACTCATTTTAACCCTATTTTGGACAAAACTCATCTGAACATATGATACAGAAAAATGAACATATGATAAAGAAAAAAAAAAAACATAAAACATTTTATGAGAAACAGAAATAAAATAACATAAAATATTTAGAATATGTAAAAAATGTTTTTGTGAAGAAGTCACATTGAAGATTTTGGTGGACCGAACCAATAAGTGTGGTTCATCTTCAGAAAACCTATTTTTTTGGTAATTATATGTGTTCCGTTTAAAGTTAGTAATTAGAGAGAGTTTATTTCATTTTATAAGTTATAAGTGATCAAATTTCTCTAGTTACAAATCTTCTTTTAGAGTGCAAAACTTAAACAAAGGTTTGCATTAGAGGAATTTGATCCCTCTCAATGAATAATACATCCAGAGTTAAAATGGATCTATGTTGATTCCACTCATATGTATATGATCCTTAGGATCATCATTATGTATATGTATAAGTTCAAGATGAACATGATCTTTTCAAATTTATATCATTACCAGAAATCCAATTAAAATTTGTGACAATTACATTTGTTTTACTTAAAGTTAACAACTAGAGGAAGCTCCTTTTTTTCTTTTTAATTATTTATGGTTAATATGAAAAAACACATGTATGATTAAAAGAAAGGTGGTTAACAACTAGAGGAAATCCATCTTTATTTAATTGTTTATGGTCAATATGAAAAAACACATGTATGATTCAAAGAAAGGTGTACTTGACAGATCTCATCATGTACTTTATTATAAACTTAAATTCATTTTTATTCGAAATATCTATTTTAACTCTAGATCTATCATAAGGTAAAAGTGATCAATTCCCTCAAGGTGCAAATCTTTTTTTAGAATGCAAAACTTGAAGAAAGGTTTGCACCTCATGTGAATTGATGACTCTCCATGAAAGATAGATCAAGAGTTGGATTCATAACAAAGTAATAATATTTGCTAATAGAGACATTAAATAATAAGAACATAAAATGATCAAGATATTAAATACAATTCTCATTGTACTCGAAAGATCAATGCCAACCTACCTTATTGAGTATTTAATATAATTACACTATTTGTAAATAATAAAAATTATGTTTATGTCTTAGATGAATGTGACCATTTAAAATTTACTTAATTTCTTCTCTTTGTTGAGAACATACAAAATATTATTTAGAAATATATTTCAAGATTGAAATGATGAATAAGTTGAATAGAAATAAAATCACAATGTTGAATGATAAAAAAAAATATACATTGAAATCAATGTATATACACATAAATCAATATGTTGATTTCAATGTACATGTAAATTTCTAGATGTGTTGATTTCAATGTACATGTCAATTTTTAATATATTTTTTCAATATACATGTCAATTTATATTTCAATTTCAATTT
>APFE030125667.1:4216-79496 GCA_000404065.3 Pinus taeda | reverse complement strand
AAGCATTGAGGACAACACTTTTTTGAAGGAGAGGGGCATGTTAGGTCCCTATAATACTAGTGATTACCCCATTACTATTGTAGTTGTATCCCTTATTAATATTGTTGTGCCCCTATTGTCCCCATATTGTTATTATTGTGCTCGATAGAATCCCTCTATTGTTATTTTTGTGCCTTTATATTATTATTGTTAGGTTGGATGGGTTATATTGTGACTCCTTAGACTCCTATATATAGAAAGGAGGTTTTTTCATTTGAATCATCCAATAATTATTCATTTGTGTAATGTAAAGGAGGTTGCCCCCTCGAAGAGTCTAAATTCTAAGGTGTTCAACTATCTTTTCTATCTTTTTGTGAGCTAGTTTCATAACAGAATGCGATATTATTGGCTGAAGCGGAGATCTAGCCCTTGGTGAAGCCACCTGATGGTGTACTACTGCGGCTGTGGTGTGGTTGGTAGGCCCAACCACCTCACAACTTCTACTAAAATGAGTTTCTTTTGGCTCCCACTGTCAACAATGAACTGCAATGGAGAACACTTCACCCACATTTGTGAGTGGAAGAGTCACTTCCCCTCCTTTGGATCTTCAGGCTAAAACTTTTGGATCTTGGTCGTGGAAAAGATGGCACTAGGCTATGCATCAATAATTTTCTTCCCTTTTTCATTATCCTTATCAGTTTATTTCTTAGAGTTGGAACATGCATATAATTCAGAAGCCTTCAGCTCAGTGACTAGTGACTGCTTGGCTCGACATTTACTTGTGTTGTGAGTGGGTCTCTTGTGGAACTCACACCATTCCCATGTGTCCTTCTTTATATTCGTGGTGTCTTTCTTTGCTTGTGGCTTTGGCGGTTTGTCCCGAGTCACCCCACCTTGGCTTTGTCCTTTGTTTTATATTTTGGGGTGCATTTCCATTGCTTTGGATTCACAGATCCAAAGCCTCACTTCTTCTGTTTAAATTTTTGCTTTATCTTGACAGCGTATCGATAGGTAGCACCAAGCGAGGAGATGTCCAAGAACTCCATCTTGTCCTAGATGTACTTGTGTAGATACTCATGGTACTTGAGTACCAAATGCTGCTCAAAATCCTTGATACGCAACTTTGTGCGAAGGGTATGGAAAATATTTGTGAACTTCGCATGTCTTGGTCCCTTCCTTTCCACAGTGTGGTCCACTTTATGTATTTATCTTCATATCTCTTGACTGGGTACTATTGTTCACAGTAGGTTTACCTCTTATCCTTGTGTTCACAGTAGGTTTCCCACCAGTATTTGACATGTGGGGTGCTTTGAGGAGTGAAAAAGTTTTCTTGATTGGAAAAGTCATGAACCTAAAATTATCCTTCCAATAGGTTTAAACATCTATCTACGACGTCTGCATATATCTGGCCTTCAAATATGGGAATGTCAAAGTTTACTTGTACTTTAAAATGAGTAGTGCCTCCAAAGTGGCTATTGGATGAAGATGTGTCACGTGTGGGTAGCCGCCGAAGGATCTGGTCAAAGTTATCCATTATTGCATTCCTTTGTTACTCGAGGAATTCCTAGAGCAATATTTTGAAAGGATCACCTGGCCCCTTGTATTTCTTTTCTTCCTTCGTGGTAGGTCGTCAGGGTTTGTGAGGTTGCTCTTGTAAAGGTTCAACCAATTCGAGCCGTAACTCCTTATACCTTGACCTCATTGGGGACATGTAAATAAAAGCAAAGAAAGAGCATACCTATATGATACCACTAACCCAAAATTATGTAGGTATGAAACAAAATACATATATACACATAAACACATAAATCCTGTAGAAATAAAACTTTATTTCATTAATATTAAAGAACTGAAATATGCTTACTTACAGAATGGAAATAAACTAGCTCGGTCGATAGTAGCTTATCTCTAAGAAGAGATGTGGCGGCTACATTCCTTTGAACTGTGTTACAATGAGGCTCAATGGCCTTTTTATTATTGAACAACAAGGGAAAACCATAAACAACCAAAATCCTAACCCCATGAGATGAAATTCCAAGAATTTGTGGGCCCCGTTGGGGTTAGTTGGATAGCCAAATTCCCAGGTTTGTAACTTGGTCATAAGATCTTTGTTTGGCATGTACGATACCTCATTGGAAATATTTCTTCGAGTACTATAATGAACTTCAAAAACCATCATTTAGGGGGGTCAAAACAACTCTAGAAGTTCATGACCCAAAAATTGCTAAAAATAGTAAATGTTTCTATAATCAAAGAAACATATGAAACTGAATGGAGGTCTAGGTGGAATAGCCGAGTGGCCACCAATATCCACCTGGATAAAAAATAAACATGGTTTACCATGGTTGATTTTCATATTGAGATAATCCTTGTCACAATGTGAAATTGGAACATGGTTGACCATGATTGGTTTTCATATTAAGAGAATATTTGGTACAATGTGACATTGGACCATGGTTGACCATATTTGACCATAATTGACCATGATTATCTATGGTTGACCATGATTAATTTTCACATGAGACAATCTTTGTCACAATGCGACATTGGACCATAATTGATTTTCATATTGAGAGAATATTTGTCACAATGTGACGTTCGACTATGGTTGACTGTGATTGACCATAGTTGATCATGGTTGAGCATGATTAATGTTATAAACCCAAGGGAATAATAAAATCAAGGGATTAATACTAAAAACCCAGGTGATTATAAACCCAAGGAAATGATATTAAACCTAAGGGAATAATATTAAAACCTAGGTGTGTGAACCCTTAGATTAATAAACCCAAGGGATTGATATTATAAACCCAATGAAATAATATTAAACCCTAGAAATATGAACCCTTAGATTAATAAACCTAAGGGATTGATATTATAAACCCAAGGGAATAATAAACCCAAGAGATTAATACTAAATCCCCAAAGGAATAATATTAAACGTAAGGGATTAATATTATAAACCCAAGGTATATAATCCCTAAGATAAATATTATAAACCCTAAAATAAACATGGTTGACTATGGTTGATTTTCATATTGAGGTAATCCTTGTCATAATGCGAATTTGGACCATGGTTGACCATGCTTAATCATGATTGGTTTTCATATCAAGACAATCTTTGTCACAATACGACGTTGGACCATGGTTTACCATGGTTGATTTTGATATTGAGACAATCTTTGTCACAATGCGACATTGTACAATGATTGATTTTATAGAACATGGCTGACCATGATTGACCATAATTGATTTTATAAAACATGGTTGGTCTTCATTGACCATGATTGATCATGGTTGACCGTGATTGATATTATAAACCCAAGGGATCATAAACCCAATGCAATAATATTAAACCCAAGGGAATAATACAAACCCAAGGTATATAAACCCTAAGATAAATATTATAAACCCTTCAATAAACATGTTTGACCATAGTTTAATTCCATATTGAGACAATATTTGTCATAATGCGATGTTGAACCATGCTCGACCATGGTTGAACCCTTAGATTAATAAACCCAAGGGATTGTGTTGAAGCCCCGAAAATCGGGTCTACAACAAGCGGGATACCTGCCCGGTCTGGACCTTGGTTGGCAGCTCCTTATCCGTTTGGTATAGCGGGTTTGACTGGGGATATGGGACTAGTTTCCCAATCTATGAGTGTGTGTGTCTAGAATTTGATGTTTCCGATCTAATGATTCCTAATTAAGATGTTCTAATTCTAACTTTAATCTAGTGATATGCTATTGTATTCTAATAATTAGAAAACATCTAAGTCTATACTAACCCGGGGTGTAATTCTTCTATTATGCGATCTAAAAAGATTTCAAATAACAATTGGTAATAAAGATCATTCAGCTATTATGAGAAAAGAATTTAATAAATATGAACCACTTCGTATAAAAAGTTAGACGAAATAGTTGTGAAAAACATATCGCATAATGAGCTATTCATACATTAAGCATAAATAAATAGCTATCACCGTACAAAAGTGCCAAATGATAACTCAGGCATTCATGCATTAATATATAAACAACTAAAACTAAATATCACTTTAACGCATAAGCATAAATTGTTAAGAGATAAAAGTACCATTTATAACTAGTCCTACTCATGAGCTTCAAGCGACAATTGATTTATCTCTCCTTGATTTAACATCCACTAAGAGTAGAGAAGTGCAACATCAGTAGCAGATATCAAATTCAAACATTAACAAACCTTGTTCCATTCATTCATCAAAACCTCCTCGCAGGGTGCAAAAGTCATGTTCTGAGGACAAGTTGTTGCAATTCTGGACCCTTCTCTAAATGCATGAGAAGGGTTTAAATACTACTAACTAAAACTAAAAATAACTTATTACAAAAATTCAGGATGCGGTTTAAATGACCGTCCTTTTTCTAAGCAAAAATAAAATGAAACTATTTTTAAAATTAAATATAACATCTAACTATTTTTGTATTTGCTCCTTAATATCGCAAGCATTCAGCATTGCCTGAGAAGAGTCGGTTGACCGACTTCAGCTTATAATTGTGCCGAGAAACGGAATTAGCAAGATCTGGTGCCATCTTTTCGGCAGAATCGATGATGTATTTGGGAATCATCCGCTGACTATGTGACTTTACCATGTATGCCCAGTATTATTCCCAATTTAACTTGATTAACCCTAAAATTGCTTATGCCTTTTCTTTAGCTTTCTGTTTCTAGCGAGGCCTCTTGCAATTTTTTGGGGTTTGCAGATAACTAAGCAATTGGAAGCTTTCCTTTTTGAGCAATTTTCTCAGTGATGCGCAATTAGCGCTAGGCGCTAATCGCGCATCGGAAACTGCCTCTGTTTCTTGATTCAGGCTTCCTTGACGCGTTTTTCGCCTTTAACGCATTTTGGGAGATATAAAGCTCAAACTTTGTGAAGATAATGATTCCGTAAGCTCTTGACCTAAGTCTTAAAATTTTCATCTCTGTCATCGACACTGTGCGTGTATGTGAGAATTTGGGGCCTTGCTACTTTCCAATGCAGGAATGAATGAGATAACTCTGTAACTGATGTTTCAGCTGACCTTGATGGGCCTGTAGTAGCCACAAATTCTATTAACTTAGGATTCTCTTCCCCAAGTAGATTAGGTGTGCCTTCCCAGATGGAAATTGGACTCCTGCCTTTCCTCCTCATAGTATCCTGCATACTGTCTTATATAACCTTTTGTTCTTCGTTCCTGCAGTTTACAAATGAGGTGAAAGTAATGATAAAAATAATGACAGGAAAGCTTTAAATGCCAAAGATTTGCAAAAACACGCCACCTTACATGAACTGGCTCCTTGATAAACACAAAGCCATATTTTATTAACAACTGGCATATAACTCATTAATTATCATTAAAACGCGTGACTAGTTCTTGGTTTATGGAAAAATCTTTTTCTTGAATATTGAGCCAGGAAAATCTGCGATGGAATGATTCTACGATTTGTATCGCAGTATCGCAAATTACATAATCATATTATCGCATTATCGCTTGCATTGCATTATCGTTGCATCACATTATCGCTGCATCGCAAGATCGTAAGATCGCACGATCGCAATATCGCACAATCGCAAGATCGTTTAATCGTTATGTGTATTTTATGTGTTTTTGCGATATGCGATATTGCATATCGGTGATTTTGAGGTTTTCCAGCGTGAGTGCTCATTGATGCATGCGATGTGATGGAGTTTCGCGTCGCAATCTCACATTGTTTTTAGCTCGTAAGAAGGCATCCTATCATTTTTTTGCGCGATGTGATATTTCTTAAGGAGTGTCTTTACTTCATTTATCATGAAACTTAAGCTTTTTAGATTTTTCAAAGGTATTTTTCTAAGTCCATGATGGTAAGATTTATCCAAAAGGAAGTTTAAGCACTAATTGATTTTTTTTTTTTAATTTTTGACTAAGGGTCCCCACTTATTTAGTATTAGTTATAACACTATATAAAGAGGGGGGTTGTTGGTGGGCACAACAATTGGCGATTCACTTGGAAGAACTAGTTATCTTTGTTTTTCTATTGAATTTTCTAAACTTCCAGAATAGAAAATTTTTTAGAAAGTTAAACTTTATTATGGAAAGATAAAGTACATTATGCTCTAACCTATCAATGACATTTTGTTTCAACTATTTTGACTTTGATTATTTTCTTCCTCCAGCTAGTCCTTGTATTTACATCAGTCATTACTTGGTCTGTAAAGGTAAAACAAAGTCTTCTCTGTAAACTAGTTTTAAATATGCTCATTTGTCATAGATAGAGCCTCTGCTGCCAGCAGGCATTTATAGCCTCGACAGGGTTACCTATTACCCAGCAATGATCCTGTATCCTACTTAAAGCAACCTAGAACTCTCAAAGAAGAATCCATATCCACACTTATTGCTTTGAGTTTCTTTTACTCTTAAAGAACAATGTCTTGGTTTGATAGCCAAGTTATGACACAGTAATTCACTTGATTTATAACTTTGCTGAACAAGCTGGCTCTTGATGAGACCCCTTGCCTTTTGATTGCAACAATCTTGAGTCATTTCCTTGTTGTGTTATGCAGTATTTGGCAAAGTCAGCAAGTTATAATATCTGTGTTATGATAAGCTGGCTCGTGATGAGACCTCTCATTCTTCAAGATGAAGTGCATCCTTGGATTGTTCCTCTGAAAGTTGTGATTTCCTTAGCAGGGAGGAAGTCATTGTTTCCTTAAGATAGTTCTAGACGACAATAGTAGAGTTTTTGGAAATAGCTGTTCTACAGAGAATCTTTATTTTGTTATTGATACCTTTCATTGCATTGATATAAAACAATTTCTTCACTAAAGGTTGTTTTCATCAAACTTTATGAAGTTGAAACTAGTATCATATCTAGGTTAGAGCCTTTAACTATATCTTTCAATATTAAAGATCAATTTTCCAAAATATTTGCTATCTATACAAGTGAAAAATCAAAATCTGAAAGAGAATTGGTATCTTATTTGTAAATGCCTAATGTAACCATTCACAACTGGTTTTATTATGAAAAGAAAAACAATTACTCTACAAAATAGAAGAATAATCTTCTATAGAAAATATTTCTTGAGAATTTGTGTGTTAATAGGCAAAGAGTCTCTTTTACCTGCTAAATCCTGTAACATAAACGTTGATGGACCTATGACTTCTACAATTTGAAAAGGACCAAGCCACATTCTTTGAAATTTTGTATGTTTCCCTTTCTCTTCATGAGCCTTGTCCCATTTTAAAACTAAATCTCCTATCTGAAAAATCTTTTCTGGTCATTATGTTTGAATCAAAAGAGGATTTTACTAGTGCTTGATGATGAGCATGGGTTTTCTTAGCCTGTTCTCGTTGTTCTTATAATTTAATTATTTCCATTTGTCTTAGCTGTAGGGAAGAAGTTGGTACTTCATCAATGTATTGAACTAGAGACAAAGAGGGAATTACTAAATGAGTCGGAAGAACCACTTCTTTCCCATAAACTAAATTAAAGGGAGAAGTGTCGATGGAAGCTTTTTGCATTATTCGGTCTACCCACAAAGCATATATTAAAGACTTATGCCAATTTTTATGATTTTGGTCAACTGTTCTTTTGATAATCTTGATTAGGTTTTTATTTGTAGACTCAGCTAACTCATTGCCTTGTGGGTAATAATTGGCCGAATATTTAAGTTTGAATCCTCTTTTAAGTGCAAATTCAGTCATTGTATTTCCAGAAAATTATGATGCATTATCAAACATTAAAGTGGAAGGCAATCCAAACCTGGTGATTATAAATTGATATATGAACTCAATGATATTTTCAGCATTGGTCGTCTTGAGTGGAACTGCTTCTACCCACTTAGTAAAATAATCTGTTGCTGTAAGGATATATCTATGCTGCTTAGAAGAGTGAGGAACGGTCTCACCTATTATGTCTAATCCCCACTGACTGAAAGGTTTCTCAATGTTAACTGGATGTAGTGGCAAGGATGGCTTCTTTTGTCTCCCAGCAATAGTTTGGAAAACTTGACATTTCCTCATGTAACTATGCGAGTCTTTGAATAATGTGGGCCAGTAATAGCCTGCGCGCAAGATTTTATGTGCAGTAGCATCTCCAGCATAGTGTCCCCCTGCTGGCCCGTCGTGGAGTTCCTGCAAATCTTTTTCAGCTTCAGATTTCTCAAGACATCTAAGGAGAACAGAATCATAATTTATACTAAAAAGGATATCATTTATGAGCTGATATCGTTTGGCCTTCAACCTTAGAGCTCTTTTCCTAGTATGGTCGAGGTGTGAAGGAGCATATCCATTCTTAAGATAATAAATGATATCGACATATAATGACTCAGCATCGTTCAGGCTTACCTCGTACATTTGTACCTCTGCAGATGGATTTTCAGAAATTCGCGACGCTCCAGCCAACATTTTGCAAAAGCCTTGACCTTTTACAATTTTTGCTGGTTTAACTTCTATGTCATATTCTTGTAAGGAAGTAACCTAGTTGGCCCTTTTCTCACCCACATCCTTCTGTACTAGAAGATTTCTTACCGCTAGAAACGGTACTATAATTTTAGTATGGGTTTTGAGTAGAAAAGGTCTGAAATATTTGATTGCTTTGAAAACAGCATAAGCCTGTTTCTCCACATCTGAATAATATAATTCAACACCCTATAAATTTGAACTGAAAAAAGCAATTGGGGCTTCTGCCTTTTCTTGATTCGCTTGAGTGAGTATCGCAGCATATGACCTATCTGAGGCAAATGTATATAAAACAAAAGGCTCTGAAAAATTTGGAGTTGCTAAAGATGGAACATTAATAATAGCTTGATTGATCAGGTTGAATGCTTCATGTTCATCTTGGCCCCATTTAAAATTTGAGCTCTTTTTAATCATGGCTTGTAAAGGAGACACGATTCTTGAAAAATATGGAACAAATCTCTTTACAAATTTGACCTGACCAAGGAAATATTGCATGGTTTTTTTGTTGTGAGGTAGGGATATTTCAGAAATCTCTTTGATTCTGTCGGAATCGATGTGAATTCCAGATTTTGACACTATGAATCCTAGAAGTTTCCCTTCACTTAATGCGAAAAAAGATTTTTTCGGGTTAAGTGAACTTCCATACCTTAAACATCATTGGAATATTTGTTTTAAATCTCTAAGATGGTTGCTTCGTTTCTTGGAATACACGGTTATATCATCCAAATAAATTACTACAGATTTATTGACTAAACCTTTGAATGTGGTGTCCATGGCTCTCTGAAATGTGGCACCAGCATTAATCAAACCAAATGGCATCTTTCGATATGCGTATGTGCCCCATTTAGTTATGAATGTGGTTTTTAATTGATCATCAGGATGTACCAACACTTGATTGTATCTTGAAAATCCATCCAAGAAAGACATTAATTCTGAGCCCGCCACTGCCTGCAATATTTGTTCCATAGGTGGTAAAGGAAAATTATCTTTTTGGCAGGCCTTGTTAAGGTTTCAAAAGTCAATGCAAATTCAAATATCTGCGTTTTTCTTTCTAATAGGTACCATATTGGAAACCCATTTAGAATTTCTGACGAGAAAGACTATTTTGGCTTTCAATAACTTATTGAATTCAGTCTTTATCTGATTTTCTAAATTAGGATGGATCTTTCTCAATTTTTGTTGGACAGGTTTTTCATTATCAATCATTGGGATAGTATGTTGGATGATGGAAGTGTCGTATGTTCTGAGTTCATCATAGTTCCAAGCAAAAACGTTTTTATATTGTCTCAAAAGACGAATATACGTTGATTTTTCTTCAGGGGCTAGGCCGAGGCCTAGATTAATGTTTTGTGGTTTGGCATCGATTCCTAGGTTTACTAATTCGTAATTCAAAGTTGAACTTTGGAGTTTTGAATTGGTAGACCTTTTAAACCAATCTTTCAAATTGTATAGGTCTTCTAACTTGACCACCGATTTAGGTATAACATTGTTAGTGCTATCTTGTTGCAATTGTCGATCATGTTGATCTTCGTCAATTATTTGATTGGAGTAGGATCCTTTAGATGTGAGGAAATTCATGATATCAGGATCGTCGTTGAATATTCTGCAATTTGTGATGTTATCAGGAATAGAAGGTCTAAAGATTAATTCTATTGAGAATCTATCTGGACTAAAATATTCTGAAGGAATGAGCTTAGAAGCTACGTTGGCTAAAAGGTCCGCACTTGCATTTTGGAGTCTGGGAATTGATGAAATATTAAATGCTATAAAATGCTCAGTCAGATCTTGAACTAAAGATTGATAATGTTTTAAATGACCTGAGAAGCAGTGTATAGTATTACGTACTTGTCAGACTACAATTTCAGAGTCTCCGAAAACTTGGAGATACTTGACGTCTAACCCGATTGCTTTGTACAATCCTTGGACTAAAGCCTCATATTCTGCTGTATTTTAGTGCAATCAAATTTGAGTCTGCATGTTAACATAATTTTATCTCCTTCTGGATTAATTAGCACACATCTTGCTCCTGCTCCTTCGTTAGATTTAGAACCATCAAAAAATAATTTCCAAAACAAAGATTTATTTACAGGACTATCTAAAAAATTGATACATTTTGAACTATCCGTTTGAGAAAAAAATTCGACTTGGGATAAAATAGAATGTTCTAAATAAGGTGACGTATGAGCATTAAAATTTTCGACGAAAGAATCCACTGAGTAATTTCCAATAATGCTATTGTTATATGCTACTGGTTCATTTTCCCCCTCTAATTCCGTTATTTTGTATTTCTGATATAGTTCTCGTTCAACTTTTATTTGATTCAGTTTACCATTGTAGGGCAGCCACATGTGCGACCAGTCAGTTGCGAAGTATCCATGAAGTTTTTCTGACCAATCCCTGCTAATAATTAAGCCATAAAATTCTGGAATATCAGCAACTAAAATGTCAATAATTTGACATACCTTTGGGTTGGATGACAGCCTTATGGTTACTTGATTTAGTTCGCCAATCACTTTGACTTGCGACCGACCTAGTTGAACTATGTGCACATCGGATTTCTGTGGTTGAACGTTTAACTTAGTACATATGGACTTTGGTAAAATATTCGATGAAGCTCCAGAATCCACTAAGCAATTATGTACATTCTTATTGAAAATTTCATAAGTAAGGAGAAAAGGGGAGTATGAGATCTCGATCTTCCTCCAATTAAAGCGATATCAGTTGGATCAATCTTGTTGGTTGCATTAGTTGGAGGTCTTCCCATGTTATGGGAAGCTTAAGAAAGTACAACGGCCGACAAAGGTGCAACTGGCATAGCATGTAATTCTTTCATCATTATCTTTTGTTGGTGCTTTAACTTACTCAATTCGTAAAGAGTGATATTGGCCCTAGTCTTTTTCATGTCTTCTCTAATATTGTACTCCATTTCATCCAAAACGATCAGCGTTTTAGATGGAGTTGATGAATCTATTTGGACTGGGCTGGTTTGAGTCGCTTTAGATGTCGTTTTCTTTGTTGCGATTTTATCCTTTGTTGCAGAGCTTGCGCTCTTTGGCTTGGGGATAGTTTGGGGAGGATCAAGCTGATTTCTACTTCGTGTGCTAACTAGGAATACTTCTTGATCTTCTTCTTGTGGGAGGATGAAATCCCACATTCCTTGTAATTCTACAACTTCTTCTTCATCGGTTTGCACTTCAGTGGCAATTTCCTCTTCCTCTTCTTTGGATTCAGCACTTGAAATAGCATTGGGAGGCTTTGAATCTGTTGAAGGGCTTCTTTTAAAAGCTCTGTAGGGATTTTTTGAAGAAGTTTCTGCTACTTGCTTTATGATGTCGACCATTTCATTGGACATGGTCTTCAGAACTTTTTGCAATCCTTCCAAATTGAATGGATCTTTTGCTTGTTTCTTCTTGGAATCTTCTTTGAAGGTGACTTTCTTGGATTTTCGTTCCTCTATCACAGATTTCTTCTCTAGGGCTATTATACGTTTCTCTACTGCTATTGCTTCTTTCATGTTTTCGGCTAAAGTTGTTTTATTAGCCTTGTCCACAAAGATTGCTATGTTCGATGGTAAAGCAGTGATATACCATTCACTTCTCACTTCTTCGCTAGGCTGAGAAGCAGTAGGAATTTTGTTTAATATTTTATTGAACCGTAAATTGAAATATTTGATAGGTTCCCTTGATTCAGCCCTGAGGTTGGATAGGTCATTGATTAGCGTTGCCGTAGATCTGTCATCACCAAACTTGGTTAGGAATTGTTCTTGGAAGATGTCCCAACTAGTGATAGATCCAGAGGGTAATGAGAAATACCATGATTCGGTTGTTCCTTGCAGAGTATAAGGAAAAAGTCGAACAACAACATCTTCATTAGTCACCCCATTGAGATTAATGGATAGCATAAAGTTGTTTATATGCTCTTCTGCTAGCATGCCTGCCTCAGGATTAAACTTAGGCAACCATTTCTTAGGATGGGCTGGTATTTGACTCAAGGGTGCAGGCATTAAGACTGCCCCAGGGTTGTTTCAGGGAGTTTGGGCCATCGTTGATCTACTAACAGAGGAAAGTGCAGAAGATGATCCCTGCGGTTGGGAAGATGAGGGTATTACAATTGCATATGATTTAGGAGGAGTTGTGAGGGTTCTAGTGGGTGGATGAACGATGATCTGAAGTGGAGGAGTGGATGGTTGACTTTGCAGTGGAGAGGTTGAGATGGATGATGATGATGAAAGAGTCTCACTATCAGACTCTTTAGGTGATTTCCTTGCTCTTTTTCTTTTGGGTAGAGGTAATACGGTTGGTTGAACGCCAAAATTTTCACTCTTTAATCTAGTCAGGGGATGAGCAGGGTTATATTGCGAGGTCAGGCTGCCTTGAGATTTATCAGATCTTTGAGGAGAAATAGAAAATCGTTGAAGTTTGTGAATCAGATACTCGACTTCAGGAGGTTCGAGAGTAGATTCTTCTGACATGTCAGGGTTTGTAGCAGCGGTTGATGCTCCATCGACTTCCAACTTTGGGTTTAAGTGTAATGGAGAAGTTGGGGGAGATGGTGAGGGCGATTTACTCTCCGAATGGTATTTAGATTTAGATTTACTTGCCATTCATAGTTCAGGACCTCCTTCTAGCACCAAATATGTTGATGCCATGAAAATCGGGTCTACAACAAGGGGGATACCCGCCCGGTCCGGACCTTGGTTGGCAGCTCCTTATCTGTTTGGTATAGCGGGTCCCACTGGGGATATGGGACCAATTTCCCAATCTATGAGTGTGTGTGTGTAGAATTTGATGTTTCTAATCTAATGATTCCTAATTAAGATGCTCTAATTCTAACTTTAATCTAGTGCTATGCTATTGTATTCTAATAAGCAGAAAACATCTAATTCTATACTAACCCAGGGTGTAATTCTTCTATTATGCAACCTAAAAAGATTTCAAATAACAAATAGTAATAAAGATCATTCAGCTATTATGAGAAAAGAATTTAATAAATATGAACAACTTCATATAAAAAGTTAGACGAAATAGTTGTGAAAAACATATCGCATAATGAGCTATTCATACATTAAGCATAAATAAATAGCTATCACCGTACAAAAGTGCCAAATGATAAATCAGGCATTCACGCACTAATATATAAACAACTAAAACTGAATATCACTTTAACACATAAGCATAAATGGTTAAGAGATAAAAGTACCATTTATAACTAGTCCTAGTCATGAGCTTCAAGCGACAATGATTTATCTCTCCTTGATCTAACATCCACTACGAGTACAGAAGTGCCACATCAGTAGCAGATATTAAATTCAAACATTAACAAATTGAGCTCCATTCATTCATCAAAACCTCCTCGGAGGGTGCAAAAGTGCATGTTCTGAGGACAAGTTTTTGACAAATTTCTAGACCCTTCTCTAAATGCACGAGAAGGGTTTAAATACTACTAACTAAAACTAAAAATAACTTATTACAAAAATTCAGGATGCGGTTTAAATGGCTGTCCTTTTTTTAACCAAAAATAAAATAAAACTATTTCTAAAATTAAATATAACATCTAACTATTTCAGTATTTGCTCCTTAATATCGCAAGCATTCAGCATTGCCTGAGAAGAGTCGGTCGACCGACTTCAGCTTAAAATTGTGCCGAGAAACGGAATTAGCAAGATCTGACGCCATCTTTTCGGCAGAATCGATGACGTACTTGGGAATCATCCGCTGACTATGTGACTTTACCATGTATGCCCAGTGCTATTCCCAATATAGCTTGATTAACCTTAAAATTGCTTCTGCCTTTTCTTTAGCTTTCTATTTCTATCGTGGCCTCTTGAAATTTTTTTGGGGTTTGCAGATAATTGAGCAATTGGAAGCTTTCCTTTTTGAGCAATTTTCTTAGCGATGCGCGATTAGCGCTAGGCACTAATCGCGCATCGGAAACTGCCTCTGTTTATTGATTCGGGCTTCCTTGATGCGTTTTTCACCTTTAGCGCCCTTTGGGAGATATAAAGCTTAAACTTTGTGAAGATAATGATTCCGTACGCTCTTGACCTGAGTCTTAAAATGTTCATCTCTGTCATCGACATTGTCCGTGTATGTGAGAATTTGGGGCCTTGCTACTTTCCAATGCAGGAATGAATGAACTAACTCTGTAACTGATGTTTCAGCGGACCTGGATGGGCCTGTAGTAGCCACAAATCCCATTAAGTTAGGATTCTCTTCCCCACACAGATTAGGTGTGCCTTCCCAGATGGAAATTGGACTCCTGCCTTTCCTCCTCAGAGTATCCTGCATACTGTCTTGTATAACCTTTCATTCTTCGTTCCTGCAGTTTACAAATGAGGTGAAAGTAATGATAAAAATAATGACAGGAAAGCTTTAAATTCCAAAGATATGAAAAAACATGCCACCTTACATGAACTAGCTCCTTGATAAACACAAAACCATATTTTATTAACAACTGGCATATAACTCATTAATTATCATTAAAACGCGTGACCAGTTCTTGGTTTATGGAAAAAGCTTTTTCTTGAAAATTGAGGCAGGAAAATATGCAATGGAATGATTCTGCGATTTGTATCGCAATATTGCAGATCACACATCATATTATCGCATTATCGTTGCATCGCATTATCGCTACATCACATTATCGCTGCATCACAAGATCGTAAGATCGCACGATCGCAATATCGCACGATCGTAATATCGCACGATCGCAATATCGCACGATCGCAAAATTGTTTAATCGTTATGTGTATTTTATGTGTTTTTGTGATATGCGATATGCGATATCGCATATCAGCGATTTTGAGGTTTTCCAACGTGAGTGCTCATTGATGCATGCGATGCAATGGAGTTTCATGTCACAATCTCACCTTTTTTTTAGCTCATAAGAAGGCATCCTATCATTTTTTTGCGCGATGTGATATTTCTTAAGGAGTGACTTTACTTCTTTTATCATGAAACTTAAGCTTTTTAGATTTTTCAAAGGTATTTTCCTAAGTCCATGATGGTAAGCTTTATCCAAAAGGAAGTATAAGCACTAATTTTTTTTTTTTTTTTTTTTTTTTGGACTAAGGGTACCCACTTATTTAGTATTAGTTATAACATTATATAAAGAGGGGGGTTGTTGGTGGCCACAACAGATTGATATTATAAACCCAAGGGATTAATACTAAAACCCCAAGGGATTTTGAACCCAAGGGAATAATATTAAACACAAGGGATTAATTTTATAAATCGCAGGTATATAAAATGTAAGATAAACATTATAAACCCTCAAATAAACATGGTTGACCATGGTTGATTTTCATATTGAGACAATCCTTGTCACAATGCGATGTTGGACAATGCTTGACCATGATTGATTTTCATATTGAGACAGTATTTGTCACAATGTGACGTTGGACCATGGTTAATATTGGTTGATTTTCATATTAAGACAATCTTTGTCACATTGCAATGTTGGACCATGGTTGACCATAATTGATTTTATAAAACATGGTTGACCACGTTTGACCATGGTTGACCATGATTGATATTATAAACCCAAGGGAGTAATATTAAACCCAATGGTTTAATATTGTAAACACAAAGTATATAAACCCTAAGATAAATATTATAAACTCTAAAAGCAATACGGTTAACCATCATTAACCATGGTTGATTCTCATATTGAGACAATATTTGTCACAATGTGATGTTTGACCATGGTTCACCATGATTGATTTTCATATTGAGATAATCTTTGTCACAATGCGGCATTGGAACATGGTTGATCGTGATTGACCATGGTTGATTTTCATACTGAGACAATCTTTGTCACATTGTGACATTGGACTATGGTTGAACATGGATGAGCATGGTTGTCACAATGCAACTTTGGACCATGAGCCAATCTTTGTCACAATGTGGCCATGGTTATGAAATATTTTATACCATAGGAATATGAACCCTTAGATTAATAACCCCAAGGGATTGATATTATAAACCCAAGGGACTAATCATTAGGGAAATTTTGAGGTCTAAAATGGGTCTCCTAAGGAAATTACAAAATAATAGTAGAAATAATAAAATAAGATTATATTACTTCATCAAATTTTAGAGGAAAAAAAAAAAAACAAAAAAAAACAAAACAAAACAAACTATTTTTTCAACTTATCTCCCTATGGGTTTAATCAAATTTCAAGTGGAAACACTCATTGGATGTAGAATCTGATTCCTCATCCAAGGAGTACCCATGTTGCATACTTTCGAAATATCCTTCTACACGAAATATAAGAAATGCATGAAAAACATGATTTCAATCATGTTTTTTCATGTATTTCTCATTTTTCGTGTAGCATGGTCCATAAAAAGTATGCAACATGTTTACTCCTTGGAAGAGGAATTAAATTTTTCATCCAAAGAGTACTCCCGCTCAAAATTTGAGTAAAAACTTAGGGAGATAATTTGAAAATATGACTTGAAAAAATAGTTTTATCATTTTTTAATCTTTTTACTTTTTTACTCCAAAAATGGTGAATCATCCCCCATGGTTGACATCATCATATTGAATCCTATTGGTTGTTATAAAGTTTATTTTGGTCGTACATTTTTCTTGGAAGTCCCATTTTAGACCTCAAAATTCCTGTAATGAAACCCAATGGATGAATACTGAAAATCCAAGGGTTTATAAACCCAAGGGGATAATATTAAACCCAAGGGATTAATATTATAAACCCAAGGTATATAAACCCTAAGATAATTATTATAAACCCTAAAATAAACATGGTTGAGCATTGTTGACCACGGTTGATTTTCATATTGACACAAACTTTATCACAATGTGATGTTGGACCATGGTTTACCATGATTGATTTATGTGGCGGCCACAAAAGCAACACAAGAAGTTGCGTGGCTTAGGAAAATATTGGAAGACTTGCAGGAGAAACAAGTGAACTCAACTCCTCTACTTGTTGACAATACTTCTGTAATCAAGTTGGCTAAGAACCCCAAATTCCATGATTGAACCATGCACATCAACACTAAGTATAATTTGATTCGATACCATGTGGAGGCCAAAACTATTCATCTAAGAAATTGTTCAATGGCTAAGAAAATTGTAGACATATTCACCAAAGCACTTGGAAGATGATTTTTTTTAAAGTTCACTCACAAACACCCCTTTAGATTAAGGAGGGGAATGTTAAACACCCTAATCCTCCAATATTATGTTGAAGAGTAATTAGTTGTAAATAGGTAATGGATAGCTCATTGGGAAAATTAATATCCCACATAGTTGGAAAACTGTTTCTACTTGTTATAAATTCACATCTCTCATTAATGAATAACATTGTAGGTTTTTGCATGATTTTGAGTCTAACAAAATTGAATATAAGTTTAAATTGACAAGTACAATGAAATCAATGTGTTAGAAATTGACATGTACATGAAAATAAAGAATTATGTATATTTATACTAAATCAAAATAGACATTGACATGTACACTTAATCATTTCATTTCGTTATTATTTAGCATATTTATTGTTAAACATGAAAACTTCTCAATCTCTAGTTATATTTTGCTTGTCCATCTATACATAAAACCTTCTCAGTTTCTGGTTTTCTTTATTCAAAACCTTAGTTTTATGGGGTACGAGCATTTTCTCATTAGAGTGCAGAAGTGGCTTAATCCTAACTTGAAACCCCAGGAACAAGGGTGGGGCAAGACAGGATGAGGCACCTAGAATTATCAACATCACACAATGAGTATGGAAGGAAAAATTCACGTGTAATCTACAACACCACCCCTTGAAAATAAAACTCCACCACCCATTGCAGTCATGTTTACACGAAATGATATAGATTTTGTTTTTCACTACCTAAGTCGGCACAGGTAGTGAAAGAAATGAATGTTGCTGCTGGAAGGAAGGAGTAGACAGGGAGGAGGTGAGGTGTGAGATGTGAGGTTAGGTACGAACTTCTCTCAGAGGTATGAGGGTGAGGGGATTTTGCAGTAGGTAGATATATTTTTGGATCCAAGTTACCAAGAGACCAACTAGGAAGGAAGTTGGAGCTATTCATAGAACAACATATGAAATGACAGGAAGGGTACTAGAGAAAAGTGGGAGGAGCATCCAATTCGTCATAGTTACGACCTATCACTGCGCATGTTATATTTGGCTTGTTCATTTATACATAAAACCTTCTCAATTTCTGGTTTGCCTTATTCAAAACCTCAGTTTTAGGGGGTACAAACATTTTCTCATTGGGGTACAAAAATGGGGATTTACCCTGAATGTGATCGGAGAACAAAAAGTTGGGCAGGGTATCCATATAGTTTTATCCAATTTTATATGGTCTAAGTAAGGATCGTCACAATTGGATGGGAATAAAACAGACAAGGAGGGGAAATGATATACAAATTTGATTGATTCAAAAAAATTATTGAATAATATTGTATACAAAGAGAGATTTCATTATATATGTAAGTAGGTCTTTTAATTATTTTCTCCATAGTTACAAATCCCTATAAAACCAAACTTATGAACCAGACCTCATGTGTGGGACTTACCTTGGCTCGTACGATTTGGAAAGTTGGGACAATTTACTTTTGGTTATGTCGTATGCACTGTTCCTAATTCATTTTATGATTTCTCTTGGCCACTTTGGTTCTGTCTCTTTCGCTTACACGTGGGAGGGATATGATCCTCGACTTATGCTTTAGCTTCGTCCCATATCATATTCCCATTTCTTTTTTCTCCTTCCCTGGATTCAACTTTTGTCTCACTGTTCAACTCTCACTTTCTTTGTTGCTTTCCCTCCCCTTCTATCTAGATTTCGTTTACTCTTCCCTATTTGGATTTTCGTCCTTCCTATTTTCTGGCCTTTCATTCCTTTTCTTTTTGGCTTGTCTTTTGTGCCCTTGTGGGGATGGTTTAGCAAGTGAGAAGTATGATGTGTGAGTGAGGGTTCCGGGTGGGTTCCAATCAATATCAATAATTACTCCAAATGCACATTTTCATAAGAAAATATTTATGTTTTCGGGTTCCAAGTCTATGGATCCATATGGGGCAAACTCTAATTTGGCTCTAGCAAATAATATATAATATATATATATATATATATTTTATATATAATTATTTTTGGGTTAGTTCTTCAATAAGTAAGGGGGGGACATATACTTAGGCACTTAGTTTAAAATCGATTAGAAAGCCATTTTATTCTACTGGAAATGCTATTTCGAACTCGATATGTGAGGCTTACCCCAACTTATTTAAGTGGACATTCTCTTTTTGAATAATTCCATTTGAACGCATTTCACACCAATTGCTAGGGGGAATTGACTCATTACAATTGCTTTCCGATTAGAAAAATTGAAAGCTAGCTTGGTAGTTGAATTTTGGTGTTGGGTCCAATGGGTCATAAGTCCATATAGAAATAGTGTAGTAGCTACTAAGAATTCACTGAGTTCTTGATATAATCTGTTTATTAATGTGGGTAGAAAACTAGTAGAAGGTGGAAGCATTAAAGGTAAGTCTATTCCTATCGAGTGGGTTTAGATTGATCAATTGTATCATCAAGACTTGGCCAAACCAATAGGTAGTGGTGTAACCATTATAATTCATAAGGATAGGGTAAAGGGTAAAAGCTAAATAGCCCAGTGCCTATTCTACATTTTTTTTCTAGCTTAATCTATGATTGGGTGGGAAACACTCCATAAATCAAGGTTGGGCGAGCAGTGAGTAAAATTTAGTAAACCAGTGGATTCTCGTAAGTAAATGGTTATGTCAGTTGTATCCTACTTCAATTACTAGCTTAATCAATTGGTGAGGGTAGACAACACTCCATCCATCTGTTTAACAACTCCTAATCTATGGGAAGCCCAATCTATCTTAGTTCAACGTTATCTGTAAGTGTGGGGATAATGAAGTGGGTGGGGTACAAATAATAATCAAATCTAAAGATGAGGAATTTATAAATAGACCATAGGGAGAGGAGAAAAGTGACCAAAGGGAGAGGAAGAAGAAGCTCGACCATCGGGAGAGGAACAAAGTCAATAAGAAAGAATAAATTAAATATAAGGCATGAAATCAATCATATTCATAAGAAGGTGGTTAAAGAAAAATTTATTTGCATGTGAAACATAAGATAGATAGGTTGGGTCCGAATAATATGAAATAATAAATGTGATGAAAAGGAAAATTTGGTTGATTCCAATTGATATTAAATACCTTCTAAAACACACTTTTGATGAAGACCAATTTGGTTGGGACAAGGTCAGAGTCATATTCCATCCATTCATCAGTGTTTTCAAATTCACTTTTTTTTTTGTTTATTGAAGAATTGAAGTTCAAAACATTTCGCACTATTTCCCAGGGGATGTTTAGCTAGCCTCGTTAGTCTTACTGCAATAGCTGGGATGAGGATGATTGGGTGGGATGAATGTGATTGTTGGCAATTTCTCTAACCTATAAAAAATCATACATGTGTATGTAAAGCATTAGGAAGGAACTCGAGAAAATCATCGTATACAAAGAGAGAGATATCGCATTATACATGTAATTACGCTTTTTATCCTTAACTGCTTGGGGGGTCCAAGTCATATGATTTTCGTGTTGGTCAAGAACTCAAATTTCAGAATTACCCATAGTCATCTTTGGTTAACTTTAAAATGTTCCCAAACACGCATTTAATAAATCAAAAGATTCGTTTGTACGGGGCCAGAGTATCCATAACTCGAGTTTATCCTTTTTCAAATCGTTGATTTCATGCATGTTAGGTATATTGGCAATGCTTTCTTTTTGTCTTAATTAATAATATACGACTGACCGGGTCAGAAGAGAAGTAGGATAAAGGGAAAGTAGGATAAAAGCATAGTCAAGGTTCCAAGTGTGGTACCCACAAGTCGTCCAATAACTAAGTTTGGTTAGGGACAAAAATAAAAAGGTTGGTAGCAATGAGAGTTAGGGTGAGGGATTTATTTAAGTCTATGACCCAAGAAATTATTATTTTTATTTCTAGTAGATCCAAAAAGGTAACCAAATGCAAACCAAATGCATATTTTTCTAGAGCAAACGACGACGACCCTTGAACCTTAGGTGAGTCCCCTATGGTTCTTCATTTTCATGATTTGAGGGGAATACAATAAGGTCAATAACTTTATTTTCTATTTAGCCAACTTGATGAATTATGGCATATTCAAAGTTCTTCTTTGAGTGAATAACCATAAGAAAGGAAGTAATCAAGCAAGGCTAAAGAATTAAGTAAAGTAGATTGCAATAGGGATAAGCTTAAGTCAATGATGTAATAAACCAATTCTATCGACATTTTCGCACACTAGAAACATGATTTTGATATACTTTGAGAACTCAACCTAAAATCCAAAGTGACATTTAACTTTTCGAATAATGTCATTTTAAGACGTTTCACACAAATAACTAATGGGAATAGTGACTATAGGATTGATAAGATTGCTGGAAATAGGTTCAAATAGGTTAAATATTTATTGACACCAAGTTTATAGGTTAGGCTTCCCAAGAAGAGAAATGGAAAAAAATTATGCTTGCTTGCTGATTTGATGGATGGCGGGTGAATGAGTTGGAGGATTATTCTTACCATTTATGGGAAAGCAGAGAGGAGGAAAGCACAAGATTTCACACACACGAACAATATGAGCTACTACTCTTGTATTGATCACATAAAATTGACTTGACTTGATTACAATGAACCCAACATTAGGTTTTTATGCTTTTTAGCTAGCGAACCATTCAAAATAACTTCAACATGCAAACACACACTATATTTTACTTTTCCCAAAATAAGGTTGAACTTGAACTAACTCACACTTGACTTAGTTAACTCACACTCTAAATCTAGACTGCACTTATCTCAACTTATCTTTTCATGTATCACTCGATTTGCATCTTTCTAGATATTCATGTGGGATTAATTACTATTTCCAACACTCCCCTTTAATTAAAAATGCATGAATCGACATATCATGACTCAACATGACTGAATTATAGATGTTAGGCTTACAATAGAAATTGCCTCAATCATCATTTAAACATGCTTACTGGTCTAAATCTTAGCTAGGCTTACAATAATTCAAAACTTTGACAATTTTGTATTTTATTTTTCGTTTCCTCCAAATTCTATATCCTTGAAATTGCTTCATTCTATATTTCCCTTTCTCGGCATACACTCCATAATTATTCACTTGTTGCTAATGGAAATTTTCTTTAAATTCTCTTATATTTATTTTGAATCTGTCTTCCACAACTATGTCTTCAACAATTCTTTCACTCATGGACCACTACCACAACTCTTCATATTCAAACTATCTTGTTTCCACTACTTCCTTCTCTTCATATTCCTATCTTATCTCTTCTTGAATCCATTGCTGAAAATTACTTTCAATGCTTTGATATTTGTCTTCATAAATATCCATGTCTTTCTCTTCACTTTCATCAGCAAGTATTGTTGCTTTTTTCCTATACTTTGCACACTTAAGATCAATGTTAGAAACATATTCAATATGCTCTATAGTGAGAGACTTATTCTCTTCCTCTTCCTTCTTTGCCTTATCTTCCACTTCTTTACAAACCTTTGTTGTTGCAAACAAGTTGGCTTCCTCTTGTCTTTTAGACACAAGTGGAATTTTATCACTAGATAACGACAAATCAATGCATTCTTTCTGTTGCATCATGTGCACCCAGTCATCACCAGTTAAATTATCTTTATCAAAGTTGACATCAACATAATTTTCATCCACTTTACTAGATATTCGGGCATGCATGTGCTCATTAACAATTTCAAATTCACCAAATTCATCAGCTACAGTTGGATTCACCCATTCACATCTCAATTTGCAGTCATCATCCACATGTGTTTCTTCACAATGGGATTCACAATCATCTGCACCATCCACATGAATATGCTCTTTCTCTGCTTCACACACATAGGATTTATCTTCTCTTTGTGCAATCTTTGTTGCATCTTCTTCATCCATATGCATTCCTTCATAATGGGTTTCACTTTTATAGTCCTCATGACCATCATCCACTTCTGAGTGGGATTCCCCAAGCTCTGTTGTCTTCTGAGAGTCTTGCTCATCTACTCTTAGACCTACGGTTGACTCAATAAACTGTGACACATATTGCTATTGTATGCCACTCTTCTTTGTGTCAAACTTTACTTCCAAGATCTTCCATGCTTCCTTGGAAGTTGTATCTTTTGCTACCTTACACAAAAACTTCTCATCAAATCCCCATTTTATAAAATCCATTGCTAAATTATCACATACTTCATCATATGGGTTATTAAATTGGTACTTAACTAACTCTTTACCTCGAACAAAAGTTAGTATTTTGATAACCCAATGATCAAAACATTTACCAATAAATATAGGAGGTGGTAGAAGATCCAAGCTACATGAATCACTCTTGATCTAGTCTCTGTCTTATGCTAGACTTCTCAGTTCCTCGATTGCAACATAAACCTCTCTAACCATGGCAATGATCTCAACCTCTTCTTTTTTATTCATTTTCTTAATTTGCTCCAATCAACTTTGCGACCCATGATTATTGTCTTTCTTCTATCTTCTATTTGCTTTCTTTATTGCATGAGGCTTCCTTGCATATCGCCCCTGAAAAAAATATGATTTTTAGTATGCGCTCTCATAAAAAACAATCTTTAACCAAAAAAATTTCTCATACTCGATAAAACCAAAAATAATTAGAGAATAACACATCTTTACAAAGTCCTAAAATCTCTTTCCAATAAAAACCTTCATTTTTTTAATTCTCTTTTCTTTTAACAACTTTTAAAAATATCCCTTTTCGGTTTATAAACATTTTTTGAGCACTTTATATACCATGCACTTGCTTTTTTTAATAAAAAAGCTTGTAAAAAAATCCTTTTAATATCACTCAAAAGTTTAAAACACACTTTCGAATCTCATTAATAGCCATTTTTTACTAATCCCATTTCAAGAAAATAATAATACCATGCCACTTCATATACCCAAGGCATACATTCAAAAAATTAATGAACCATAATGAACATTTGGATTTTTCATAACAAATTTCGTCGCTGAGTTTTTGTCGCTCATGCCTTTAATATGTTTTATTATATTATGGCTAATGTTACTTATCATGAACAAGAGGGGCGTTAGTCTGAAAATATGTTGAGTGTATGCTGAATAACACTACTTTTAATTGTATGTTCTGGGTGCTCTATAACACAACTTCTACGGTTGGTGGGGTGCATTACCGATGTTGGGTATGCTATTTCCAGTTAAACATGCCTGTGAATTCTTTCTTGCGACCTTTCCAATTCAACTCTCTCTACCCAACACTTTTCTCTTCAACCACTACTTTCTAGCTAGACACAACGTAAACATTGTAGGTTGCTTATCTCTTTGACAAATGTTTTTCTCCCTTCATCCTCAAATAAATCTTGGCTCTGATACCAATTTGATAGGGAGGCGGGGAGGCAGAGAGGAGAAACACAATATTGACACACACAAACAATATGAGCTGCTACTCTTTTATTGATCACACAAACTTGACTTGACTTTATTACAATGAGCCCAACATGGAGTATTTGTTGAAATACGTAAATAGGTTTGGTCTTCATAATGACATGTGTAATCATGATTATATGTATTTAATGAAAATAGAAAATTATATTTATTATTGTTATTATTGGGGCATGGGTTTCATTCTCAAAGGAAATTTATTTTTAGTTCAAGCACCCATTGAGTGCTTCTAGGGCTTGTTATGTAGTCTACAAGTCAATTGAGTCATTGTCATGTATTAAAGCCACATTTGGGCATGTTACATATTGTAAAGAAAACATTATTTGAGTCCAAAGACCCTCCAAGACCTTATCATGTTGCAAAGATCAAGTAGGCTTACTCAAGTGGACAAGTTGGCCTAAAGGGTGCAATTAAACCTAATAGAAGGCCTATATATAAGAGAGACTTCGACCTCACTTTCGAAACTCAATTCACCCACACAAGTTTGATCAAGAAAGAGAAATAAGTGTGAAGAATGGAAGGAAAAAGAAAATGAACAAAAAGTGAAATTTATGGATTCGTTTTGGGCTATTACTCTCCACACATGCGAAGGAATTATGGAACCTATTGTAGTAGTAAAGGCTGAGTTGCAGAAGTCGAGTTAGGGCATCAGAAAGTACACCTTGCAAGCTGAGTTCTCTAGGAGAGAGAATCAACTCAACCGAAGAGGAAATGAAGAAGAAAATATCGTAATCTCCACATGTGCCAAGGTTAGGGTTTCTGCAGAAGAACCTATTGGAGGTCGAAGTTGCAAAAGATTCTACTGGGGGTTGAAGTTGCAGGAGAATTTGCTGGGGGTCGAAAATGCAGGAGAATTCGCTGGGGGTTGAAATTGCAGGAGAATTTGTTGGAGGTTGAAATTGCAAAAGTTGTTAAGGAATTGTTGGAAGGAAATATTTTCAAGAAGGAAGGAATTTAACTAGTCTTGGAGGGTCTTAATCAAGGGTCATAAGTCTTGGAATTTTTCATATGAAGTTGTATAAGAAGAGAAAAATCCTTGTGGCTTTTCCTCTCAAGTGGAGAGGTTTTTTCCCTGGCTGATCGCCTACATATTATGTCCTCTTGTCTCATTGTTCTTTATCGTTTGGTATTTGTTTGATTATAAGAACACAATAATAATAAAGTTAAAGAAGAATATAATTAAGATAAGTAAAAATACATCACGAGACATTATGAAAGTAAGATAAATCACCTAATGTAGCTTCCCTAGATTTCTCAACATGGTATGAGAGCTAAGGTGAAAAGACAAGGAAAGTTAGCTTAAAGAAGGATACTAAAGGGACGAAGCACAAGAATACCATCAAGAGAATCAATTATCAAGAAGGAATATTCATCTCAAGGATCATCAAATCTAAAAAAAAGAGAACTCAAAATCCTAGCTCATCCAAAGCAGGGTTATACACTTCAAGCATTCTTGAGAAGTTCACATCATCATTACAAAGAAAATATATACAAGACCATGCCTTTACTTAAAGAAGGTCTTCTCATTGAAGCATATTTAAATCTCTACATCCAAGGGAAACAAGAAGAGGCATTTACATCATCATCAAGGAATCAAGGTGACCTCCCTCTCTTTGAAGAATCACTTTTGAAGGAAGACATATTCATCAAGAAGATATCTTTTATTATCACCATCATCATAAAAATAAAGAAAGTATCAAGTTGAAGATATTGTCATCAAGAATCATCTTCACTTGAAAAGTAAGTACCTTTACATTTATGACTGAATCTACTATCAAAATGACTTCATTTTGCAAGGAAAGAAACAAATTGGTTGGGTCATCAAAATTTCTTGCATGGAAGAAGGGGACTGATTTGATCCTCATAGAAAATGAAGTCATTTAAAATGTTAAGGGATCAATCACTTAACCTCCAAAAGAAGAATCTCAAGCCCTAGCCAAGTATATGAAAGGATAAATTATGGCTCAAAGGATCCTTATAGAACCCATTAAGGATCCCCTCATACCAAATTTTGCAAAACTAGAGACATCAAAATAAATATATGAGAAGCTAGTAGAATTGTTGTCCATAAGTATTGCTAGAGAACTGATATGTTTGAGAAACGAGATATACAAAATTAATATCTCAAAGAAATACAGGATAGCCTCATAGTTTATGAGGGTATTAGAAATAAGAGACCAACTACAAGAATTGGGAGAAATAATGTCCTATAAAGAAGTGACACTATAGTGCTCAATGTACTACCAGAGGAATGGGGCAAATTTACATCAAGAATCTTACGAAAGAATGAAGCTACCCCATTCAGTGAACTTTTGTCATTGTTCAATATTGAAGAAACCAAGTTGAAGGAAAAAATTGATGTAGGATCAAACGAGCAAGTTCAAGCATTTGATGCCATGGCTAGGAGGAAAGGAAACTTTGGAAGGTTTGATCCTCAAAAAAAGAACAAGAAGTATATGTCAAAGATCCAATGCTATGGCTGTCATAAATATGGGCACTACAAGATAATTTTTCCTAAAATCAAGAAGGATAACAATAAAATAGGAATGGAAGAAGCCCATATCACCGAAGAAATAAAAGAACTTGAGAAGAAGAAATCAAAGAAGGAGGAAGTAAGAGATGTCTACTATGATTAATATCCTTCACTAAGATTTTTTGTTTGTAAATAATAGCTATCATGGTAAGTATGATAGGGTGCATCATATTAGGAGATGGAATATATTGGAAGCATACAATTGAAGCAAGATCTCATTATAGAAGCATGAAAGGATAGCTAAAATAGAAGTGTACATGAATGTAGCAGTCATCATAGAAAGACACTGGCTCTTGGTTACCTCATAATTAGTACTTATTGGTAGAAGAAAGCCATTTATCAAGGTAAAAAGAAATCATCATACATCATCACTAGGAAAGAGCATTTGCAGGGCAAGGACAATCAAAGATCCTCCATTGGAATCTTCGTTAGAAGATTCACCTCTTGGAAGAAGCAAGTGTCTTGCTCATCATTTCACATTGTGTGGAATCCATTGTTTAGAAGGATGATGGTATGGTGACAAAGGAGTGTAGCATGTCAAGGTGTTTGAAATACTTTCAATCAAGGAAAGGAAGTTGCCGAAGGAATTCTATATGGCCAAGGGAAAGGACATGTATTCATGCATATGATAATAGATAAAATAATGTCATGTCATCATATGGTTGCAGATAGTATGGGTAAATGCTCCACCTCATGAACATGATCAAATAAAAAAGATCTCTCTCTTTCGAAATATGCATGAAAGCATGACTCACATATTGACAACATGAAATCAACATAATATATCCTCATATGGAATATGAGGTGGTTGAAAAAGATGAAGGAATTGTGGATGAAAGTTCTTGGGAAGAAATATGTTAAGATAAGAAAAAAGAGATCATGAAAGATGAAACTATAGTCACGAAATAAAAGACAATAAAACAACATCCAATAACTAGAAGAATTAGTTGTGACATCTCCATTAGGAAGGTCCTGATAAGGTCTATAAAGAAAGGAGACCCTTGACATATGAAGTCTTGGAAATGTGTGCGGGAAGTTGATGTTGTAAGCAAGCAAGATATCATGATGAAAGGCCATCATAAAAGGTAACTTTGAGTTGATGTTGATTTCTTATTCTTAAACAACATTTGGATGGGTTGATATAAGGCTACCAAAAGAGAGTTGTAGATGTCACCTACAACTAGCACTCATGTGCTTGGATGGAATATCCTAAAGGAAACATGACTTTGAAGAGGTAGTTGTATGAAGAAAAACAAGATGTGAACTCGAAGATCACTTTCTAATAAAAGGAAGGATGACATGACTGTTGGTTCAATCCTATGGTTAGTGGAAAGAAAGTGATGGATGGTCGATGTCCTAAAAAATATGAAGCCTCCATAATGATGAAGATAAAATTCATGACATTGAAAAAAGGAGCTCTACAAGCATATAAAGGTCCCATGATCTCCACCAAAGAGAAGAAAGTTGATGGAAGCAAGTCCTTAAGTTAAGAGGGAGCTTGGACAAGTCCCTGGATAAGAGGGAGCTTAGGTACATTCCTTCTATAGGAATGGGTATATATTCCCTAACTGAAAGGGAAAGAGAGAAACATCATTCTTGTCTTCATATTGTGAATAAATAATGGAGGATTGGGTAAGAATCTAGCATCCAATACTCTTTGAGGATGTAGTAGGGCATCCAAGATAAGAGTAGTCATAGAGGACCGATATTGTTTGAAGACTTGGAATCCAAGATAAGAATAGTCTTGGAAGGACATACATTGTGAACACATGGGTGGGGTATGTACCTTGAGAGAAAATGATGATGGTGTTTGTCAGTGATTGGTATCACCAACATTGTGATATGATCTCATGGAGAGATAGAGCTATTAGTAAAGGCCTTGCTATGTGACAATGTTGGTTGATATAAGGCAAATATATGGCTTACCAATCTAACTCTTATTATAAGAATTCTTCATATTAAGAATGTCAAAGTACCTTATATGGATTATGAATACCTTCCTAGTTAAGAGGGAGTGTTGAAATATGTAACTAGGTTTGGTCTTCATAATGACATATGTAATCATGATTATATGTATTTAATGAAAAGAGAAAATAAATTTATTATTTTTATTCTTGAGGCATGGGTTTCATGCTTAAGTGAAATTTATTTTTAGGTCAAGAACCCATTGAGTGCTCTAGGGCTTGTTATGTAGTCTACAAGTCAATTGATTCATTGTCATGTATTAAAGACCCATTTGGGCATGCTACATATTGTAAAGAAAAAATTATTTGAGTTAAAAGAGCCTCCAATACCTCTTCATGTTGCCAATATCAAGTCGGCCTACTCAAGTGGACAAGTTGGCATAAAGGATGCAATTCGACCTAGTAGGAGGCCTATATATAAGAGAGACTTCGAACTCACTTTCGAAACTCACTTCACTCACACAAGTTTGATCACGAAAGAGAAAGAAGTGCGAAGAAAGGAAGGATGAGAAAATGAAAGAAAAGTGAAATTTCTAGATTTGTTTTGGGCTATTACTCTCCATGCATGCGAAGGAATTAGGGAACCTATTGCAACAATAAAAGAAACATTGCAGAAGTAAAGTTAGCGAATCAATAAGCACACCTTACAAGCCAAGTTATCTAAGAGAGAGAATCAACTCAAGCAAAGAGGAAATGAAGAAGAAACTATCATAATCTCCACACGTGCCAAGGCTAGGGTTTTTGCAAAAGAATATAATAGAAGTTGAAGTTGTAGAAAATTTTTCTTGGGGTCAAAGTTGTAGGAGAATTTATTGGGGGTCAAAATTGTAGGAGAATTTGTTGGGGGTCGAAATTGTAGGAGAATTTGTTGGGGGTTGAAATTGCAAGTGAATTTGTTGGAGGTTGAAATTGAAGAAGTTATTGAGGAATTTCTGGAAGGAAAGCTAATCAAGAAGGAAGGATTTGACTTAGTCTTGGAGGGTATTGATCAAGGGTCATAAGCCTTGGAATTAATCAATTGAAGTTTTATAAAAAGAGGAATTATTTTGGGTTTTCCTCTCAAGTGGAAAAGTTTTGGCCTTGACTAATCACCTACATCTTGCTTCCTCTTGTCTCATTGTTCTTTATGGTTTGGTAGTTGTTTGATGATAAGAACATAATAATAATAAAGTTAAAGAAGAATCTAATAAAGATAACTAAAAATACATCACAATTCATTATCAAATTAAGATAAATCACCTAATCTAGCTGCCCTAGATTTCACAACAGTATTTGTGCTTTTCAGCTGGCGACTCACTTAAAATAGCTTTAACATGCAAACACAAACTATATTTGAATTTTCCCAAAATAATACTAAACTTGGACTTACTCACACTTGACTAAGTTAACTCGCACTCTAAATCTGGACTGCACTTAACTCAACTTATCTCTTCATGCATCACTTGACTTGCATCTTGCTAGATCTTAGTGTGGGAGTAATTACTATTTTCAATAACCCTTAGAGCCAACTGATCGAAACAACAAGAGACACACGATTCATCCACCCATTAACCTTCCATGAGGCTTTCAAATTTTCACCTTTCACCAAGGGCTTTCAACCACCCTCACCAAGTCCAACAAAAGCCATAAATGTTAGCCACAAGCCATTAGCTAGAATCCTTCACCAACAAGAATACAAACAAATACTAGAGCATAAGGGAGACCAGGTAAATCCATTCGGGGTAGGGAGCATAAGTACTTGTGTTGATACACATTATCAAGAGAGTTATTTACAGATAGCTTGGGCGCAGACACAAAGTTTCGTTGACCATGAGTTTTTAAAACCTTCTCCTTTGAGGCTTTTTCTTTAGCTAAACTTAGTTTTGATGGTGGTTAAAGGCCATTCAGGGGAATTAAAGTAAGGGTTATCTTTAGCCAAATCTTCATTTCTAGGCATTTTCATTTTTTACCTTTCCACCAGTTTGGGAGGCTCCAGTTAGAGAGAGGGTTAGGTGCAATAGTCTAGAACCAATTAGATTTACATTTTCGCTTTCTGGAAACTACCTTTTTGATCTATTTTGATATACCTACCCCTTACCCAAACTTCACCTTGAAAGTGATTTTCTCTTTATGGAAGAATGACGATTCATAAAATTTATCAGGGATAGTAAGGATGGCATCGATTTATTTTAGGTTTAGCAGTGGGAAACCCACCACTAGCTGGTCGATGAACCGATGAGGCTGGTCAAAACTGAGGAGATTCGGTTGAAACTGAAGAAGTTGGTCGAACTAAATCAAGGCTGGTCAAAATTGAATGTAACAACCTTGATGAAAATTCCATGTAAAATATATAAATACCATGGATGATGGGACACATATTCCAAGTTGAATGACGGGAAAAAAATCGTAGTGTGGGTGTTCATCAATTTAATGGCTAGGGAAACAGACAAAGGAAATGGCTAAGGATTTTGAAAGGAAAAAATGATTTTTTGACACATTTATTTATGAAAATAAGGAAATTAGGAAAAGGATGGCGAAATGTCACAGGTTGCATGTGAGGAGGAAATTGAAGGAAAATGATGGAAAATGAAGAAAATAGAGACCTCATTGATAAAAAGGCTTTTGAGGATCAGTGGGCAGGCTTCTTCTTTTACAGTGTTAAAATCTTAGTCAGTGTAAGCTCTTTCTCAGGTTTTGCATGGGATCAAGAAAGGCAATGAAGGAAAGAGAAAGGAAGGAGCAAGTAAGGAAGAGCAAGATCAAGCAGCTACAACAAGATTCATTAGAGATATTGATTTTCATGTGTATTTTCCTTGCTATATTTGGCATGCATGGTATTGCATGTGATTCTTTTGTTTTTTTGGCATGAGTTTTTGCAGGCGTAAAAATGTTTTTAGCCTAGCTTTGTCTTTTCCAGATGGCCATGGTGTGATGGGGTTCTCATGTTTTGGTTGAGCTGGATTGCCGAATGAATTCAAAGTTGAGTGGGATGGATCTCTGAATGATAGAGAACATGGCCTAGTGGTCCCTAAACTAGACTATGGATCACAGTAAAGCCACTGGCCTAGTGACCCCTGAGCTAGACTCTGGGTTATGGTAAAGCCATGATTGTGTCCCCTTAGTGGGCCTAGGAATTCTTTCCGGTGAATGGCAGGATATACAGTAAATCCAAGAGGTGGTTTTCTCTCTGTTGGGACTAGTAATCCTAGGTTTGGTATATGTGGTAAATCTTGGAGAGTGGGTCTCAGTTTTAGGCCTAGTGATCCGGGTTTCGATTTTGTTAAAGACTGAGAAACTAGGAGACAAGAAAATTCCTCACGATGTAGGTGGAGAAATCTGGTGGTATCCATGCTTGTTTGGCATAGTGATAAGGTGGAGATCACGGTAAATCCTGTTATGATGCATTCATTGTGTTGGCCTAGTGATCCGAGATGGATTATGGTAAATCTTGTATTCTATTAATGAGGGTGAGGTGGTTTAGTTTCGGTATGCCCTGGTTGGTTCTTTTGGTTTGAGTCCAACATTCATGCTTGGAATATGGCACGGGGTTGAATGGCTGAAGAGATATTTAGCTCAACCATTCTATGGTCGGGTGGAACATGGTAGTCCCATCTCTAGTTGGTTTATTGCATTCATTAATGAGAAATTCATTCCCTTGATTTTTGAACTTATTGCTTTTTCATTGTTGTTTCCTTGCTCTTTTACTATTCCTAAGTTATCATTCCATTCTCGGCAGTGACATGGGCTCTAGGTCTAAAAAAGTGGCTCAAATCTCAGAGTCGCTAGCATAGCACTACCAAATTTAGTCTCTGGTCGCTGGCGGGAAAGCCAGTGAGAGCGAATTTGGGTTTTTGGATGCTCTCTTTCCTATAACAAGGGAGAAACTAAGGCCTAAGATGTCTAGAACATCAATGAGACCTAGGGACAGGATGTCTGAGTGGTTGACATGTCTCCTGAGGGTTCTGTTGCTGATGTGGATAGGTTGGTTGATGATTTCCATCGATTCCACTTCCTTAAGGTCGCATAGGAGGTCTAATCCAATCATAGTAGCCTCTTTTCACATGTTTATCTAGTTGGCATGGTTACTTGGGTAGATGTAGGAGGAGGGTGTTACAGAGTGGTATCAGAGCATGGTTCACCCCTCAGACTGGATGGGAGATGTGTGCTAGTCATGCATGCATGTTAGTTACATGTGTGTCTCTTACACTTGCATTCCATGTGCTCATTTCATTGCATACTGTTGATCATGGTTGTAGTAAGTTTGTCATGAGGAACTTGATGTTGATTTTGTGGAATGCATCATTATGAGTATATGACTGGTTACGTATTGTTGTATGTCGCTTACATGTTGTTGTATGTCACTTGATTACATCCTTGTATGGTAGGTTTCATTCTTGTATGTTTGATTACATGTATCAGTCTTGTAGGTTGGTTACAAGTATTGATCACTTATGCTCAACTACATGTGTTCATGCATATCTGTAGTAAATTATGCATTGCTTATGCATGTTGATGGTTGCACATGGAAATGTGTACAATGGAGTAATGGTTGTTGTCACACATGAGGTCATGGTTTGTGTAGTTGATATGGTCATGCATTGATGACTAGACTCTAGCTAGAATGATGTGGATATGGTTTGGTACTCATTTGTTATATGTGTATATGCAATTGTTATGCATGTATGGTCTTGGTTATAGTTATGCATTAATAGTAGTTAAAACATGCCTTGTGAGGTCATGGTATACAATTTAAGTCATCATGGTGCTATTGGTTGTTAGTATGCTAATGTTTTAGCTGAGATACAACATGAGATGCAGATCATCAAAGTGAAGTTGCAACATTGGACGTCGAGGCAAGAGCATGTTGTCATATAGGTGTGTATGTTGGGTGTTCAGGTATGTTAGTCAAGGATTTTTATATGCATTAGGTTTATATACATTATGTTTATGTACATGTCTTTTGATGTTATGTTTACTTACATGATAGATGATAGTTGATTAGCATAGTCCTATGCACATGAGTCAGATAGTCAAGAATGATGGTAAGTTGTGGTTGTATGCATTATTATTGTTGTTTTATGTTAGATAAATTGATGAAAAGTCTATATGTTGTTGATGAGTATGATATATAGCTTATTGTTGTTATATGCTATTAAATTGATGATTAGGGTTATTTCATTGAGATATTGATGTTGTAATTTGGACTGGTCATATGCATGATGGTTATGTTCATTGCATTAAGGATCTTGATGTTATATTTATTGTGTTAACCTGGTTTGACCTATGCAGATGGTTATGGTTGCGATATTCAGGTATGATTCGACATATTTGTGATATGGTTTTGTACTAATCTAGACTGATCACACATATGTGATTGTTATGCATGAACGACAAACGCTTATGAGCTTATAATGTGAACAAGTTAGTTAGTTAGTTACTATTATGGATGTCGTGATTTATGTTTGCATTGATATGTTGTGAAGTTGTATCATGCTAACCTAGATTGATTATGCAGAAAAGATCGCCTCCCTGAGATACATCAAGTTATGAGTTTTCTTATGTCATATATTTGGTACTTGACTATTTGATTATGTTGTCTAGTTGATTTATTTAAAATGGTATGGTTGCAAGTTGGTTGAATGTTTGATGAATTACATAATATGAGTATGTGTTCAAATGATCTTGTTTTAAGATGGTTGTACTTATGAATATGTGTTGAGACAATTGATATGTACTTGAGTGTAGTAGGTGACAGTTGTAGCATTATGTCTAATGGCTATGAGTTGACTATGGATTATGACATGATTGTTAGTCTTGGTAAAGGTTTATTTCAAATTGATAGATATTATTGTCACGATATTTGGAACATGTGGTTGACATATGTGAGAAGTTGTAGGAAACATGCTTGGTATTAGTGTGACAAGGTAATAGTTATAACAACATCTTTCGGTAAAAATCACATAAGAGATAATCTCTTCGACACATTTCGAACCAACCAGTGTGGTTCATCTTCAGGACAAGATGAGGAACCAGATCCAGGCAATGCAATAAATAGATGTAGAGAGCAGTTAACTAGTCGTTTGAGAGTAACAACTAGTTTGAATTAAGGCATAAATTAATAATTAAGATTTGAACAAGAAGCGGAAGGAAGTCTAACTAAAAAATTTTAATTTATAAAAATATTATTAAATTAATTCTTATTAATATTATAAATAAATCATTTTTTTCTATAGAGGTAATAATATAATAAACCATAGCTCCTGAGAAACCTAGCGCGAGTGAGCGCCGCCTGCTACCTTCAGCCTTCTGGTCTGTGCTCCCACTCTTCTTGATGGCTCCTCCGGAGGCTCCACCGGAGGAGTCTGCACAACAACAAGCTTTCTCAGCCCTTGTCATCTCTCTGCCGCCTCAACGAGACCGCCCAACACTTTCAAAATTTGTTAAAAAAATAGAAGGACTTCAGGAGGTTTCCCTTCCTCCAACTTTGCCTAGATTGGCTGCTCTAGCTCTGGCCAAAAAGGGTCTGATCGAGCAATTCACTGGTCTTTGGCCCTCACCTAAAACTATTTAGAGGTGGGTGGAAAGAAATTGGTCGGACAAAATCCAAGGGAAAATTGCCATTAGATTCTGCGGGAAGGGCTACTTCACTTTTCACTTCGAGACAAAGAATGACAAGGATCTGATTTTTCGCAATGGACCATATTTTATGGACTCCAGAGATATATACCTAAACAAGTGGATGCCAGATTTCGATCCAGAGCTTCACATTCCTAATGCAGTTCCTGTTTGGGTTCGTCTCCCACATCTCCCATTACACTGCTGGGGAGATGACTCTGTGCGAGCCATTGAAAACGCAGTCGGCAAATATATTGACAGAAGCGAACCAAGAGACAACATGCAAGCTTGTGCACGTATCTGTGTCGAGGTCGATCTGGGTAAAGGGCTTCCAGAAGCTATCTAGATCAAAGTCGATGAATGGTCACACATACAACAGCTCGACTACGAACATATCCCCTTCAAATGTAAGGTATGTCATGAGTATGGTCATTTTTCCAATCGCTGCACTAAGATTGTTAATGTAGATAATAATACTCAAGATCAGCAATGGGAAGTGGTAAAAAAAATAAAATCTGCCCGTAGTCCCTCTTTACCCAATGAACCTGGTCCCTCTTCTCTTAAAACCTCTGCCCATATCCTGTCTCCTCCGCCTTCCCCTCCTCATCTATCTCACTCCCCTGTTCTTGAAAATCCCCTTCATTCTCCTCCATCCACCAACCCTTTCCATGTTCTTTCCCTCCCTGGAGATGACCCTTCCCCCTCGATCCCTTCCCCCTCAATCCCTCCTGGCCAGCCCTCCTCCCCTCCTGACCAGACCTCCTCCCCTCATATGAGTGCCCATCCCCCTCTCTTTACTGAACCTCCCCCCCTAGAATTACTCGTAGCAACTCTAAGGATCAGGGTTCCTCCTTTGATGGACAAAAGAAGCCGGGGAGAAAGACTATAAAGCAGCACAGGGATGAAAACACGCAGAAAGACATAGCACTTGGTCTGCAGCATCCAATAGAATCCTACATTCAGGCCCCAAAAGAAAAAGAGGCAACAAGCAAAGACAAGGGAGGCAGAGCACCTTCTCGAAACATAGGTTTGAAATGATCAAAATACTCTCATGGAACAGCAGGGGACTTGGGCACCCCGCTAAAATCAATGCTCTAACAGACCTTATAGTGTAGGAGAAACCATCCATCATATTACTTCAGGAAACAAAGCAAAGAGAATAAGAAATTAGCAAAATCATTGGAAAGTATAAAAATTAGAGAGGAAGCATATGCGAAGCAAGAGGAGCTTCTGGAGGAATTACTACAATCTGGAATCAGAATGACTGGCAATGTGAAGCTGAGATAGTCAATCAGCATTGGATAAAATCATTCCTGAGAAATAATAACATCCATCAGCAGATTGTCATGTTCAATGTATATGTCCCCAATCACTACAGGGACAAAGGAAAATGTTGGGAAACTCTTAGTAATCACATCATAGAAGGAGACATCAACAATACCATAGTAGGCAGCGACTTCAACTTAATCCTGCATGCAAATGAAAAGCGAGGGGGGAAATTTCTGCCATACCCATTCAAGAATAAAATGGAAAACGTAATGCACATTGGTGACCTGATAGACATAGCTCCAAAAAATCGCAAGTTCACATGGAGCAATCGAAGGCTGGGCTGTCACAATATCATGGAGAGGCTGGATCGATTCTTGGTGAATATTTCTCTTGTGTCAACCTTTTCATCTGTTAATTCCACCATTTTTCCTTTCACTGCGTTAGACCACTATCCAATTACCCTCGACTTGAACACCCACTGCGCCCTTGGTCCGCTGCCTTTTAAGTATAATCAGATTTGGAGCGATCAACAAGCTGCCCGAAATATCATTCAGCTCACCTGGAGGCAGCATATTGAAGGCTCCCCAAGCTTCATATGGGAGAGCAAACTGAATAACGTGCAAAGAGCGCTTAGACAATGGGCCAAATTGTACTACAAGGAGCCAGAACAGGAAAAGCATGAGTTAAAGCACCAAATCACTGAACTCCAGTGCACAATCGAGAAAAAGGATTACTGCCACAGTAAAAAATTTCAAGAAGAAGAGTTGTACAATAAACTGAGAAAAATTAAAAGGCGGGAGGAGGAAAAATGGTGCACCAAATCAAGACAAGTATGGTTGGAAAGCGGGGATAAGAACACGTCATTCTTCCATAAGCAAGCCACCGCTAGACAAGTCAGAAATACCATAACTGCTATCTCGGACAACGCAGGGACACACCATGTGGAACAAGTAGATATTAAAGAAGCAGCTACAGAGCATTTCAAGGACCTTTTAACAGAGGTGCAGGAGGAAGAATCTTATGATGACTTGTTACAGCATTTGCATCCTAAAGTCACAGATGATCTAAATAAAAATTTGACAGGATAAATAAAAGAGGAAGAAATCGTTGAAGCAATCTGGAACCTCCATCCCAACAAGGCACCTGGTCTGGATGGGTTCCCTATTAGCTTTTACAGGGATTACTGGGAACTGATAAAGAAAGACCTCATAAAATACATCAAGTGGATCCAAAAAAAAGGCAAAATAGGCGGATATACAAACGCTACCCACTTGGCTCTCATTCTGAAGGAGAACCGACCATCCAATTTTTCTCGCTTCAGGCCCATATCCTTATGCAACTCATCATATAAAATCTTCACTAAAATCATAGCCTTTCGGCTTAAACCTCTTCTACCGATGCTGATCTCAGACAACCAAGGAGGCTTTATGGCAAATAGACAAATTTCAAATTCTATTCTTTTAGTCCAAGAGGCCATACATTCAAGTCATGCAAGGAATGAGAAAGGCTTCATTCTAAAACTAGATCTGGCCAATGCCTTTGACAGGGTAAGGCATTCTTTTCTATTTGAAGTTCTCCAAAGGATGGGCTTCTCACCTCTTCTTATTAATGTCATAAGATGCTGTATTTCCGGGCCTTGGATCGCCCCCCTCATTAACGGAAGACCTAGTCCTTCCTTCCAAACCTCAAGAGGACTAACGAAAGGTTGCCCCTTATCCCCTTACCTCTTCATCCTTATGGCAGAATCTTTTAACTGTGCCCTCGATCAAAAGAGGCAGTCAGGCCTCATCACGGGCATCAAGTTTGAAGATGGCATTAAAAATATAAATCATTCTCAATTTCCAGATGACACCCTTCTGCTAGGGGGGGCGACCACCATTATTGCAAGAAGATTTAAGTCCCTGCTTGACAAGTTCATGAGATATTTAGGAGGTAAAATAAATTACCTCAAAAGCTATATTTATGGATGGAATGTCTCACCCCAAATGATACATAATATTGCCAATACTTTTGGTGTCCCCTGCAAGTTAGATTGGGACTGCTTCAGTTATTTGGGAATGCCGGTAACCATAGGGAAAGCAAAAACTGGAGTCTGGGACTTAACGCTGGATAAAATGAAAAGGAAACTTCAGAGATGGGGAACTCTGTGGCTCAATCCAGCTGGGCGGCAGGTTCTTCTAAAATCAGGGATCTCCTCCCTTCCTTTATACCAGTTTTCTCTTGCCCATGCTCCAGCTTCATTCCATCGAAAAATGGATAGCATCCTCAAATTTTTTCTCTGGCAAGGGGGCAAGAATGAAAAGAAAAAATTCAACTTAGTAAACTGGAAACATGTTATACAAAGTCCTGAGAATGGAGGCCTGCGCATCAGGTCCCCATCTATTATGAATTTAGCATTCGGTGGGAATTTGATTTGGAGACTTATGGACAATCAACCAGCATGGTGGAAAAATGTCCTAGAATCAAAATATCTTAATCAGCCAAGATCGCAAATTCTCAATGCTGAAATCCCTAATAGACACTGTACAAAGATATGGAAATTATGCAAAAAAGCCATAGTCTTCATGGCGCAAAATGTCTCTAAAATGCCAAAAGGAGGTGAAACAGTGAATATAGGCTCGGACAAAATCATGGGGAATCCTCCCATAAACAGCCTTCCAGATATCGATCCTATTCTTCGTTATCTTCATAGCAAAGGCATATCCAATCTGAGTCAAATCTCTCAATGGAATGATTCAACTAATGCCTGGGTTCAATGGGAATTCCCACCCATACCCCATCATCTCAAAGGCAGCTTTGGCACTCTCTGTAGCAGTCTACACAGTATAGCACCCACCATCAAAGGTGCAAAGGACGAGTTTCGCTGGGACCCTTTAGAAACAAACTACTCCATCAAAGCAGGTTACAGCTACCTGAGCAGCAAGGAATTTCCCACTGCAGTCTGGGCTCACAGGAAGATTCTAAAAACAGTTGAAGCAATTCCAAAGATCAAATTTTTTATGTGGACTCTTCTCCATGGGAAAATTTTAACTGCAGAGAACCTCAGGAAGAGAGGCATCTTCGGACCCTCCAGGTGCCCCAACTGTCAAGCGGCAGAGGAATCCTTACAACATTTATTTATATAATGTCCCTTTGCTGCCTCTTGCTGGAAAAATATCGCACCTTTTGCCCCCTCCATTTGGAATCCCCATCATTCTATTGTCGAAATCTTAAACAACTAGAGAAGAAGTTATCCTTGGCACTCAGCGAATCAAAACCCAGCTAAAAGAGTTTGGAACGCCATTCCGTTTGTTCTTCTGTGGCGCATCTGGATCGCCCGAAATAGTTTGATCTTCCGAGACAAAGCTACTACAACCAGGCACATAATCCTTAAAGCTACTAGTCTAGCATCGGAAATTATAGCAGCCAAGCTAACAAAGAGAATTGATCCGGTCAGTTTATGGACAAAGGAGAGAAACTTTATTTGGAATTTGATAGACAGGTCCAGCACCATATCAGCAACAAAGATCCGTAGGTTCAATGGCAAATCTGACAACCTAGAATGGAAAATCCGCCTCACAAAAGATGATTTCGGTAAATGGCTTCTCTCAAAGAATACTCATTCCTTATTTTTTGGCGGAGCTTCCAAATCGAACCCGGGAGCTGCTGGTGCAGGGGGCATCATTCTGGATCCTTCAGGTGCAATGGTGTCCTCTTTTGAATGGGATCTGGGAAGACTAAGTAACAATCGAGCTAAAGCTCTGGGTCTGTTCCAAGGCCTCTTGCAGCTTCAGAACCAAGGGATCAACAAAGCCCTTGTCTTCCGCAACTCGGCTATAATAGTTAGCTTAATGAATAGCAACAGACAAGCATCCAATCTCTTCCTCCATCAAATCATAAGCCGCTGTAAAAATATGTTGTCTAAGAACATGGAGTGCCAATTTTTTCATGTCCTTCGATCCAACAACCAGGAAGCGGACAAGAAAGCTAGCCATGCCTGTTCACTGGAAAAAGGAAGCCTCTTATGCAATCAAGTGAGCCTGCTCCAATTCATCCCTTGATCCATATGATTGCGCCAAAATGCCACTCTCTAAGGAACTGTGCTTCTATTATCAAGGAGTCTGATCAAACCTCTTTATGCAGCATTCTCTGTCTAAATGTACTCTTCAGCAGAACTCATGATTTTTTTACAGCCATCCATAGGCCTCCATCGACTGACTAATCAGATCTAACACTACCGTCTAAATGTACAGCAAAACCAGTAATCTGCTGTCCTAATTCATAAGAATCTATACTTGCTCTAGGACCTTACAAGCGAGCAGTAAAGGTACTCATGTGTACTGCCACAATGAAATTAAAAAACAAGCTACTTCTGTACTTCCATCTACTGTAAAATCGGAGCTTAGACTCCTCCAACTTTTTTGAATATAACAAGCAACCGATTTTGTAAATAAATATAATATATTATATATATATATATATATATATATATATATATATATATAATTATATGACTATATATATATATTATATATATAATATATATATATAATTAATAAAACTAATAGTTATCTTTATATTATTATTAATAAAATAATTATTTTTATTAAATTTTTATAGCACCTTATACTCTATTATTATATATAAATTCTAATTATATTAAATTATTTAATAGGTTTAAACCTATTCTTAACCCCACCTATTAATATATTATTATTATTGGTACCATCAGCAACTAAAATAGATTACTAAATAATTTAACAAATAATATATAACTAATTTTAGAATATTATAAACAATATAGCTAGGTGGATTAACAAATAGTATTTTACAAATAATTAGTAATACTATTAAATAGTAATGTTGACGGTGTTGGACCCGCTAACATGACAAGGGGATCTCCCCAGTAAGAAGTCCCAATTAGACCTCAAACCATTTGGTGTAGCAGTCCCAACAGTGGGTCGTAAGGTAATGCCTTGACTGCAATGTCGCATAGAGGCAAGTAAGATAACTCTGTCAGTAGCAAGGGTGTGATCGTTGCAGTGAGTCAAGGAAGGTGCATGAGAGGTTCAAACACAAAGGGGGTGAGATGAGTGTGCCCCTTGACAACCTATATCAGTACTCAGCTGGGAAGGGAACACACAAACAAAGATGCATGACAAGATGTAAAGTAGAACAATCGACAATCCAAAGTGATGGTTAAACCAACAACACATTTGTAACAAGATTCTTATAATTGCATATGAATCAATTTATACACAAATACGTAAGTTAAATAATATATATCATTAAGGCAATAGGAATAGTCCAACTACAATAACAACATATACATGAAAATGTGTTGGCTCGTATTATATAAAGAAGTGTAGGTTCCAATTATACAATACATCCATGTAAACTTGCTAGCCCCATCAGTGAAATGTTACAGCTACATCCACTTGCTCCTCCAAAGAGATGTACTAGCTCCATGTAGTGGAGAAGCCAAGGTGCATTACAATACTGTCCAAGCTTTCTTCAAGATAGTCTTAATAGAAGCTTGGTTGACCAAAAGCATATACAATGTTAGGTCCCTATACTACTATTGTAGCCCCTTATTTTTATTAGTGCAACCCCATTATTATATTTTTGTTCTCATGTAGTACCCATATTATTATTATTATTATTGTGACCCATAGAAGCCCACTATTGTTATTGTTGTGACCTTACATTATTATTGTTATGTTGTCTATGATTATGTTATGACCCCTTAGACTCCTATATATAGAAAATAGGCCTTGTCATCTGTATCATCCAAGAATTGTTCATTTGTGTAATGTAAAGGAGGTTTCCCCCTCGAAGAGGCTAGATTTTAAGGTGTTTATCTCTCTTTTCTATCTTTTTATGTGTTGGTTTCTTAACATTTGGTATCAGAGCTTTGGGTTCTAACGTTTCGCTGCTCCAAACAGGTCATTGTGGAATTTTCTCTATAAAGTTTTTATTGCAAAGTTTTAGAAGCTAAAAACAAAACCCATTTGAGACAAAATCTCACTAAACCTCAGGTACAAATTTCAGATCTTGTCTCACTATATTTTCGGAGATCTCATCTAAGGGTGTTAGGGTTTTTGCAAACTCCAGAATTCCATCTCAAACAGGTCATAGGAATTTTTGTTATAATTGTTTTTCTACGATATTTAAGACTCTGCAATTAAAACTCGTTTGAATTGAACATTTGGTGAATCTCATACCCGAATTTCAAATCTTGTTTCACTATATTTTTGGAGATACATACCAAGACATTTAGGGTTTCTGAAGGCTCCCGAATTACATCCCAACCAAGTGACCTTGGGAAAATTGTCAAAACTTTCTCTCTAAGCATCATATTGAAGTTTCGTTAGAATTTATAGAAATAAGATGGACTGTAGTGTTTTGTGTATTAGTTTTAGGTCCTAAGGGCAAAATAGTGACATGTGGAACTTCATACAAGTTCTCTCTATTGAACTAGTCTATAATCAGGTCATTGTTGGATATTTGACATAACTATTCCTTGGAGAATCCAATCTTGATCAAACTTCTGGGGTTAGAAAGAGGACTCAGAGGGCTACCACAAGACGTAATTTCAGACCTCAGGGACCTGAAATTACAAATATATAGAAGATTCAAGATCGAGCTCCTAAAATCAAGAAAAAGTGATACAAGAAAGTTTGATGGCAAGGATCCAGTAAATTGGATACTACAAATGGAGCAATATTTTGATCTACATGGTGTACAACTGTTAAAAAAGGTACATATTTCATCTTTATATTTAGACAAAAAAACAATTTTTATGGTATAAAGGGCTTTGTTCTCGTAAATCACTTGTCACTTGGTCAATTTTCATGGAAGAAATGATAGCACATTGTGAGGATACAAAGAGTAACGCTTTCTTTAGCCAATCGATAAATCTCAAACAAAACGGTTCAATGGTAGAGAACATTGAGAACTTCCAAAAATTGAATACAAGGGTAAATGATATTCCATAGAAGCAAATGATTTATGTCTTCATAGGGACTTTAAAGGATAACATTCAACATGAGGTTTTTCTTTGGGAACTTGATTCACTGGAGAAGGCATTCAAGTTGGCAAGAAAAATTGAAAGCGGAATTATGGAAACAAGGAATCCTACCACTCACAACTATAAAAATGGAATTTTTTTTTCTCCTAGCCTTCCACAACCTACAAGGTTTACATGACAACAATTGGAAGAAAAAAAAGAAAAAGGGCTTTGTTACAGTTGTGATAGCAAATACACTAAAGGTCATAAGTGTGCTGAGAACGAATTATTTTACATAGATTGTGAAGAGGAGGAAGAAAAGGATCAAGAAACATCAAAAGAAGAGGATATACACTAGGAATCAACCCTAGAGAAAGAATAAATGAATCCAACCATATCTTGTAAAGCATTGGCAATAATTACCACTCCTCAAACTCTCAAGGTAGAAGGACATATCAAGAAGAAAAAGGTTCAAGAAGTGAAAGATCACATCGAGTATCAAGAAATGAATCTGAGAATATCTTGTAATGAATTGGCCGGAATTACCACTCCTCAAACTATCAAGATAGAAGGACATATCAAGAATAAAAAGGTAATAATGTTGATTGATTCGGGTAGTACCCATAATTTTATTCAATGTAAGATAGCCAAGGAATTGAATTGCTTCCTACATCCAACACCAGAGTGTCAAGTGATGGTTGCAAGTAGAGGAACCATAAATTTCTCTGGTAAGTGCCATAATATCAAGCTATCCATGGGAGAATATGTATTGAATATCCCAATGCTTTCCATTCCAATGGGTGGTGTTGATGTTGTACTAGGAGTCCAATGGCTACAATCCTTGGGTACAATAACTTTTAATTTTCAAGAAATTTTGATGAAATTTTCTTCGGAAGGAAAGGAAGTTGAATTAATGGGTATCACATGGAAACCGGGAAAGATAATAATCTCTAACGGAATGAAAAATCTTCTAAAGAAAGAACAAAGAGGCATAATTGCACAATTATGTTTGCTAGAGGTTCCCACATCAAAATCATCTATTTCTCCACATCTCCAAAAAGTATTGGATAATCATTCCAAGGTATTTGAGACTCCCAAAGGCCTCCCACCTATTCGTGATCATGATCATGCTATTAATTTAATTCTAGGAAGTGTTCCTCCAAACATCAGGCCTTACAAATATCCATATGCCCAAAGGAGTGAAATTGAACATATGGTTTCCGAAATGCTATAGGTTGGTATAATTATCCAACCAAATTCGATAAATGAAGCAAGGGATGAATGGAAGAATGATGAAGCAGGGTGGGAACTCATTCAAAAGTTGTAGAAGATCCCAATTCAAACAATATTGTGAGAACTCGACAAGGAAGGAAAAATCATATTGGAACCTAAAGCAGTCATACAACTGAGAAATCGACAGCTATGAAATCGATCAATTTCAGAGTATCTCATCAAGTGGAAGTACTTACCTGCTGAAGATTCCACATGGAAGGATGATAATTTTATACAAAAGCATCCAGAACTAATCAAGTGTTGAGGACAACACTTTTTGAAGGAGAGGGGCATGTTAGGTCCCTATACTACTATTGTAACCCCTTATTTTTATTAGTGCAACTGCCTTATTATATTGTTGTGCCCATGTAGTACCAATATTGTTATTATTGAGACCCATAGAAGCTTGCTATTGTTATTATTGTGCCCTTACATTATTATTGTTATGTCAGCTTTGATTATATTATGACCCCTTAGACTCCTATATATGGAAAGGAGGTCTTATCATTTGCATCATCCAAGAATTGTTCATTTGTGTAATGTAAAGAAGATTTCCCCCTTGAAGAGGTTGAATTCTAAGGCGTTTATCTCTATTTTCTATCTTTTTGTGAGTTGGTTTCATAACATACAATGAGTTATGAGGGACTATTTATAGAAAAGGGTGGGATTACCCTTGACATTCCCCTTTGTGACCATTCAACTACCATCATGACCCTTCACCTACTTTATGACTGTTACATCCACTATTGAGACTTTTCTTACACTTGACATGACTCAACATTACATTGCACATGTACCCATGTGAACAATGGCTTGAACAAGCCAAACTAGACATTATTCTGACTTAGACAACTATAGAAGTACAAATACTCAACATCCTCATGCTGATCAACAATAACATATTGATGCCAATATTGGTATTCCTTGATAGTGTCCATGTGTTTTGTTGTGATATCCGTCTGAAACCTAAACCTTGCCTCCATAGCATTTGGGTACACTGCTTGGACTCCTCTCTCCAACTCATCTGAAAGCATGCACATCATTGTCTTCAATGTGGCCAGACCGCGGACATACTTGCACATGAGGTCTGCACTAATAGGCAAGTTTGGGTTGGTGACATTGCACATCAACTCATCAAAGTACAAGTCAAGCTCCTATCGGACTTGCTTCTTTGTCTTCACCTGGATAAGAGTCCTGAGTGATGGGATCACATGTGTGTGCACCACAATGTACATGCTCTTGAATACTTGTGCATGGGAATCCTGTATGCTAGTGATGAGTTGTGGTAGGTCTTCATAGTTCTGAACCTGATTCCAGATATGTGCTTGCAGCTTGACCGCATTGGCCCTCATCATCTTTGGCAATTGAAGTAGAGCACCCTTGTACTTCATTATCCATGCTTGCATGTTATCAATGATAACATGTATGTTCTTCAAGATGTGTGCTCTTCTCGCACATCGCTGGTGCCATCCGTGGAGATGGAAAACTGCTTGGTGCACGGTACCAAACTTCGAGTACAATGCTTGCATAACTGTATCACTTCATCTAGCATTGCCTTTATTTAGTTCAGCTTAGGTGGACATTGTCACCAAGTATCTTCCTTGCTTGGCCACATATAGTTCCTTCACCATTCGCTCATTCTCAGCTATGAGCAAATGCACACTTGAGGTAGTGGCTTCGGCATACACTCTAGTTACATCATCCAAAGCAGATGGATGCTTGTGCACATCAGTCACAATCACTTGTTCTTCAATGGAGGAGATGTTTAGTCCTCTGGAGTCAGTACTTTGCGAGACTGCACAACTCTGTGATGATATTCATCAAAGGAGATGTTGTGCATCTCTGCTTTCGGCTGATCACCAAGGATCTCAGTCCCTCCTTGTTCATTTCAGACTAGCTCATTATCTAGATGCAATGAAGCAGGTGAGTTGACCTCTTTGTGGTGAGGCATGAGGTCAGTGTCCTGTTCCAACTCCTGTTGCTCCATGTTTGCATCCAATTGTTCAAGTGCCTATTCTATCTCATGAGCAAAGTCTTTCCCTTATGATGGTTCACCTTGTTCGCCTGATGCTACATGTTCAGATGAATCAACTACTTGTATGGTTGTTGCTTCGACTATCTACAAATGATGCACCCCTTGCTGTATCTACTGCTGTTGCACTTCCTTCTCTTGTTGGTGCAACTCTTGTTCTTTCCGGAGTTGCTCCATCAGCTCTTGCAACTCCTTCTCTGCTTCTTCCATTCTCTTCTTATCTCTCTACCTTCATGCAATGCACTTGTCACGCTGCTGCCTCTTTGCCTAAATAGCCATAGCTGCTTGTTCTACAAGTGGATCTGCTCAAAACTCACAACTTTGCTCCTCCTCCATGCGGTCGACAATCTTCCTCTTCCTTTTGTTACACACAAGTATGCTTTCTGTTGGTGCTCTCTGTGATGTTGCTTCATGATACTTTGCTAACCACTCTACGATGAAGTCGACATGTTCATTAGGTTCGGAGGAATCGTAGCAATACCTCCATGAGTCTTCCTCAACCCAATGAAATGACCCATGGATCTAGTTGAACTAAACTCTCATGCAATGATCCTAATGCAATGTAGGTCATATGGGTTGAAGCTTCGAAGGTAGAACGGGTAATTCTTCATCTGTTATGCTTCGACATCCACTTTCTTGATACTTTGGATCTCATATAACCCAATCCGTGATGGAAGAGTGGGCCGAGGTTCCTTCTTCTTCTGTTGCAGTCTAGCTGTCAATCCTGCTGAGATGTGATATGCTACCTCATGCATGACAAGTACGTCCAAGGAAAACTTTGGTAGAACATGTGGAAGCTTCTCCGCACTAAACATTTGGATGAAAGTGTCGGACGGTGAGGCATACCAATCCGAAACTCCTAATGATGCCTCCATTGCTTCCTTTGACATGCAGGGTGGATCCTATTCAAATATCAACCTGTACAGTGGGGTGAAAAGATTGTCGGACAACTGTATGATTACTCCCCTGAAGCTGCATTCGAACAACAACTTGAAATATGTGTTCACAATGGTCTCCACGGGTGACCATGCCCACTCCAAGTCTGAGAACTCATGTCAGGCACAGACTGCATCTAGGATGTAAGCAAACATATAAATCTCTACATGCATACCCTCGGGTCACTGTCGAGCCTTCATGACTTGTTCCTTCAACTAAGGAGCTAGTATGTTAAACCAATTGCATGGTCTTCCTTCTCTAGCTAGTTAGTCCAATGCAATCACCCAACTCTAAGGAAAGGTCTCAGTGCTCGCTTGGCCACTCAGTTGACATGCGAATATGACCAAGTATTGATACGCCTTCCTTAATATCTTTGTCTTGTAGATCTAGTTGGGTGTCATCCTGAAACAAGCTGGCTCCTTTACCCAATCCTTCAGAATGTCTCTGGATTTACCTCTGCTATTGGGCAAGATGAATGGAGGACTCATGGTAGTCATGGTCTCTGACATATGATACATCTCATCATAATCTCATGCCCAGAAGGTTGCAAGCTTCTTCCCACTGACATTGCTAAATATCATTGTCTCGGGATCAGTGTGAGAGACGATCCAGTGAATCATGTCCACGCATGGGAACACAAGTATCTACATGTAATTTGGTACAAGTCATACTTGTGAATGTTCTCTTGGAATCCATTGAGATAGATGAAAAGATGAAAGATCTGGAAACAAGCAGCATGCATGGTAAGAAATATGTCAGTGGAAACAAAGCAAATTTGGGGAAGGACACAACACATACATGGGACACTGATGAACAAGATTGAACAAATTTTACTAGGAGGATGGGTGACTAGCTGCTAGAATAGCACAAAAGGTAGTCTAGACTATCTGGGAGGTAGAACTGGCTGCTAGATCTGCGAAATGCACAATCCAGTTAGGAAGCTGGGATTGTGCAATACACAATTTTAGCTGGGAATGACTGCTAGCCCAGGGACATATTTGTGCAATTTCTTGGGCCAAGCATCCACTGTCCTCCAGAAATGCACAAAAAATTCCTAGAGGCCAGTGCTAGGCAGGAATGTGAAAATTTGGAGAGGAAGGTGAGCCTTCCTTCCCCAAATTGCACAATGCAGCCTTGGTGAAGGCAAAGCTCGAGCCAAGGTTGGCTAGACTCGCCTCACGGGCAACTGAAAGCAAATAAGAAATTGAATGCATGGAAATAGTAAGTGATAGTAGAAGTGACTGATAGTGCATGAAAAACATGAATGAAAGATTCAACAAACAGATCAACATGCATGTGGGTGAGGTAGTTCGTCAGTTGGGAAAATGTCCGTGCAAAATAGTTTTATGCATGCAACAATAGTGAGATAGAAACAAAAATTGAAACAGAGCTAGGACAAGCTAGTATACATGTAAACAACAGCAAGCGTTCAAAGAAATCAAGCAAAAAACACTCACACAAGTCGACTCCACTTACCTGTGAATAGTTGAGCCGGATGTGTCGACAAGTCCTAGATGTGTTGTGGGATGTTAGAGCTCCAAGATCGATGTGAATGCATGAGCTCTGATGCGTTGAATAAATAAGTTTGTTCTCATGATGCACATGTGATCTGAAAATGGGGCTCTTAGGCTTCTTTTCTAACTTACAAGAACCTCTCCCACTTCCAAAGCTTCTAATTTTCCCAAGTCTTAATGATTAACCAATGCAGGAATAAGAAATGCTTGAAAATATGGTGTATGCTTGTATTCATTTTCAGTTGATTATTTACTTTAAAATCTGTCATTTGTGCTGATATGAGAAGGTACTTAAACTGATATATATAAATGCATATAACAATAGTTAAAGTAGCAGTAGAAACAAACACATAAGACAACAATATAATATGGAGTTCACCTTGATATCTTGGGCTATGTCTCCTTGATCTCTAATCAACTCGATTAGGCTCTTTGGGATTATGGCAATAGTTCTTTTACAATTGCCTACACTTAACTCCAATGTTTTATACAGGAACATTGGGATCTTAACACCATCTTATCCCTTGGCTCTTGGAGCTCTTCGTCTTTCTAGCTCTAGCTCTTGGCTCTGGCTTTGTGGCTCGGGCTCTAGTTCTGGATCTTAGCTCTCGCTTCTAGTGCTCACTCTAGCTCTTGGCTCTGGTTGTGGCTCACGGCTCTCTGCTCTGGCTTTTCTAAGCTCTTTCGCTCGGCCTTTCCATGGCTCTGTGAATCACTCGACCTCCAAGCAACTCCAACAACATTATGTTGCTGTCAATTGACCTCTCTGGATTTTCACTTGACCTTCAAGTGACTTCCCAGACTCTCTACGCATTCAGCATCATTTTTTTTCTCATTGTCCACCCTCCAACCTCTGGTGGCTCTACCTATTATAGTGAGCTCAGCTCTAATTTTTCTACTTCCAGGTCCACTCTACTGCTTCTTAGGCTGCTCTCTTTTTCTCTCCCCTCTTTACTCTCTGTATGTTCGTGGCTTAATGCCAATTCGTCTCATGATAGTTCGCTTCCTCTCCCGGCTCTTCGGATCGCCTACCTCTATCCGCTGGAATTCCCTACTCTGCATCATCATCACTATAACACTTTACAGAGAGGTGGCCACTTGTCTCCTCACGAGTTGAGCGAGCTCTTCCTCAAGCGGTTCGTTACTTTGGTTACTCTGTGAAATGATTTATCTGCCAGCTCAACAGTCCAATTGGACTTCAACCTTTGTGTGTCGGAGCTTATTTTCTCCATCAAATCCGGTTTCCCATCGAGTGCAATCTCTGCCATTAGATTTGGGGTCTCCAGATCTGATGGTTATTGTTTTTATCGTGCAGTTGACTTGCTTAGATGTTAGCCCGTGATAAGCGGTTTTCTCTCTCATCTGCCAGACATGCATCAATCAACGTATAGAATCGCTGGGTCCTCTGACAAACCCACTTACTGCCCGAAACGCCTCCGATATTTCACCAATTTTGGAGCGCGGGACCCACCTTTGGTTTTAGTGATTTTCCCATGGTTTCTTGGCTTTCCTTGTGACCGAGCGCTCAGGGCTTTACCATTTCGACGGGTTTTGCCCAGCGCGCATCAAAAATAGCCTCCTTTTCCTAGACTAAGCCTCCTAACTACCATTTTGACACCATGCACAGTCCCCATGGGCCAACGGTCAATGCGCTTTGACCGAAGGTCCTCATTTCTCTATGCTGGCTGCAAATTGTCACTGTTCAGAGGTTATTTCTGATAGGCTTCGACATCCATAAGACTTTAAGCTTTGGTATGAGCTTTTACAGAGTTCGGGTAGCTTTAAGAGAGTTTAGGGATCCAATTCGGATCACGCCTTACCACAAAAAGAACTTTTGGTCCACCAAAAGACTGATATACTGATTTGAGCAGTAAATGAGAGTAACAACACCCTCTTCTTTTTCAGCCTCCCTACACTTGCCTTTGCATAGTGCCTTTGAGCGAAAATCTTTAACCATTTCCCTTCTTGGATAGGTTGGTCATTTTGGAAAGAACTGTTTTCCTCCTTGACTTCATGCAGAACTTCTGCTATGAATTTTATAGAAGGTAGTTTGAACTTCTTTGCCTTGATCCTTGATCCAAAATGGCTCAAACAACTGTGAAGTACATCTGCTCCACAAAATTTTCATTTGTACCTATTTGAAAAGCTGCCAACAACAACTGTTAACAACAATAGGCATACAGAAAACAACTACATGAACTAACTCCTGCTTCAACAAAGAAACATATTTCACATCTTGTGAACCCTTCCATGTCTTATATCTGCATACAAATGATTAGCTATATAACAAGCCAATAAAATATGTGTTTACAACAAATGACCCTTCAAGTCAAGCATGTAGGAAAAATACCTTTAGGACTCCTTTCCAAAAGATGAAAAGCTTCATCATTATCTCCATTTTGGAGTCCAAGTTAACTTCTCTCAAGCCAACATTACATGCATCTCATGCTCATGCATGCATTCCATATATCAACTTTCGCTTAAGTACATTGTACTTTCGAAGCTGAAATGAACATATTATTGCAGCAATAAAGTGAGTTTCCTACACAAATTCTTTCTATTTACCATTTGGTAAGATCCTGAACTTGAATTTATTCCACAAAGAAATGGAAACAGATGCATCAATAGACATGTAGTCTTAATTGGATAAGAATTCTAACCATTTCTTATCAATCAATTTCAAAGGTCCCTCGTTTGTTTGCACATCAACATCAATATGTGAATCATCCTGAACCACATCAATCACAGAATCTTTATTTCCATCCCTGCCATTTTCTTTTTCCATCTTCTCCTTTCGCTTTGGTGGGAGAAATACTAGATTCAAAGTCCAACACCTTTCAGTAAGATGCCCTTGCTTATGGCAGTAAGTGCAACACATGTCTTATATTTGCATACAAATGACTAGCTAGATAACAAGCCAATAAAACATGCCTTTACAAGAAATGACCCTTCAAGTCAAGAATGTAGCAAAAGACCTTTAGGACCCTTTTCCAAAAGATGAAACACTTCATCATTATCTCCATTTTGGAGTCCAAGTTAACTTCTCTCAAGCTACCATTACATGCATCTCATGCTCATGCATGCATTCCATCTATCAACTTTGGCTTAAGTTCACTATACTTTTGAAGCTTAAATGAACATATTATTGCAACAATAAAGTGAGTTTCCTACACAACTTCTTTCTATTTACCATTTGGTAAGATCCCTCAACTTGCATTTATTCCACAAAGAAATGCAAAAAGATGCATCAATAGACATGTAGTCTTAATTGGATAAGAATTCTAACCATTTCTTACGAATCCATTTCAAAGGTCCCTCATCTGTTTGCACATCAGCATCAATATGCGAATCATCTTGAACCACATCAATCATGGAATCTTTATTTCCATCCCTGCCATTTTCTTTTTCCACCTTCTCCTTCAGCTTTGGTGGGAGCAATGTTGGATTCAAAGTCCAACACCTTTTAGTAAGATGCCCTTGCTTATGGCAGTAAGTGCAACACTTGTGCATCCTTTTGATAGAATGCTTTTCCTTGTCCTGTGGACCTTTGGCTGCTTGCTTCTTTTCCTTCAGAAGTTTCCTGTATGTGGCCATCTTCTTCCAACATCTAGAAACATAATGGTTATCCAAACCACAAAAGGAACATGCAATTCATTTTCCATGCCTTACAAAATCAAAACAAATGTGTTTAGAACTAGATTTATACTTGCCTCTTTCACCTTTATTGTTTACATGAGGAGGTGAAGCAAATGAAGAAGTGGCTCCCTTTGGAATACCATCACTTTCTTCAAGGCTGTCAGAGTTTCCACAACCCTTTGTTCAAGTATGTGCTTCTGAGCACCTGCATCATGTGAATGATGTTCTGAGCTATTGCATTCCTCCTAAATAAAATCGTCACACTTCTAAGGTAGAGGACCTGCAATGAAACTTGTTTTTGGAACTATTTCAATGGCCTTCATGGCAACTTTGGAATTCTCTCCATAGGACTGTCCATAGACAAGACCCAAATACTTAGGCCTTTCCTCAACCATTATTGGCTCAACAATACCTTGTGCATGTTTGCCCAATCCTTTTCCTTCATAGCCCATCTTGGACATTAGCCTAGAACCTATGCCTCTAGTATGTTTTTCAAAAGAACCAATATAAGAATTCTTAGAAGAATTTGAAGACAAATAGGAATGGTTTACCTCTTCTTCAAGTTGATACTTGGCCAAGGCTTCTTTTGCAGCAAAGAGTTGTGAATCCAACTCATGCATCCTTTTCAGGTTCATACTTGTAATATGAAGTTGCCTCTCCGTTTCCTTCAATTTGTTAGAAAGCATCTGCTTCTCTTCCTCCATGGAATTCAATTGCTCTCTAAGTATGCTGCTCTTCCTTCCATCCTCATACATTTCTCTCACCATATCCATCATGGTGGACAATTCTTGCTTCATGTCTCCATTAAAGGAACTTGTGAAGAAAGAATATTTTGAGGATCCACTTGTAGAAGTTGTCATTATGAAAATGAACAAAAGAACTTCAAACAAGATTATTAAAGAGCTTACTCAGCAACCTTTTGCAACAAACCTCTTGTGCTTCAAGGATTTCCCTGAGGTCCTTTGGGATAAAAGAATTCCATTAGCCCTTCTTCCTTCTTGTCCTTCCTGGACTAAGCTATCAATAGCTTTCCCTTCACCTCTACAAATTCAAACAATAGTCAGTCTACAATCAAGCATACAATCGATGAGGCAATCAATCCTTGACTATCCAAACACCTTTCAGACAAGCAATTTTTGCCCTGTCAATCAAGCATTTTGATACAACCTTCTTTGAAGGTGGGGTTAATCAATCTTAAGCTCTGATACCACCTGATCTGAAAATGGGGCTCTTAGGCTTCTTGTCTAACTTACAAGAACCTCTCCCACTTCCAAAGCTTCTAATTTTCCTAAGTCTTAATGATTAACCAATGCGGAAATAAAAAATGCTTGAAAATATGGGTGTATGCTTGTATTTGTTTTCAGCTGATTATTTACTTTAAAATCTGTCATTTGTGCTGATATGAGAAGGTACTTAAACTGATATATATAAATTCATATAACAGTAGTTAAAGTAGTAGTAGAAACAAACACATAAGAAAAAAATATAATATGGAGTTCACCTTGATATCTTGGGCTGCATCTCCTTGAGCTCTAATCAACTTGATTAGACTCTCTGGGATTATGACAATATTTCTTTTACAAGTGCCTACACTTAACTCCAATGTTTTATACAGGAACATTGGGCTCAGAACACCTTCTTATCCCTTGGCTCTTGGAGCTCTTCAACTTTCTAGCTCTGGCTCTTGGCTCTGTCTTTGGCTCTTGCTCTGGCTGTGGCTCTGACTCTGGCTCTAGCTCTGTGGCTCGGGCTCTGGTTCTGGCTCTTAGCTCTCATTTCTGGCGCTCGCTCTGGCTCTTGGCTCTAGCCGCGGCTTGTGGTTCTTTGCTCTTGCTTTTCTAAGCTCTTTCTCTTTGCCTTTCCATGCCTCTGTGAATCGCTTGACCTCCAAGCAACTCCAACAACATTATGCTGTTATCAATTGAGCTCTCTCGCTTTTCACTCGATCTTCGAGTGACTCCCCAGACTCTCTACGCATTCAGCGTCTTTTTTTTCTCGTTGTTCGCCCTCCAACCTCTGGTGGCTTTGCCTATTACAGTGAGCTCGACTATGGTTTTTTTCACTTCCAGGCCCGCTCTACTGCTTCTTAGGCTACTCTCTTTTTCTCTCCCCTTTTTACTCTCTGTTTGTTTGTGGCTTAATGCCAATCCATCTCATGGCTGTTCGCTTCCTCGCTCGACTCTTCGGATCACCTGCCTCTATCCGATGGAATTCTTTGCTATGTGTCATCATCATTGTAACACTTCACAAAGAGGTGGCCACTTGTCTCCTCATGAGCTGAGCTAGATCTTCCCCAAGCGGTTCATTACTTCCGATAGTTTGTGAAATAATTCATCTACCAACTCAGCGGTCCAATTAGACTTCAACCTTTATGTGTTAGATATGGGGCCTCTAGATCCGATGGTTATCGCTCTTATCACGCAGTTGACTTGCTCGGATGTTAGCCAATGATGAGAGTAGTTTTCTCTCTCATCCATCGGACACACATCAATCAACATATGGAATCAGTGGGTCTTTTGACAAACCTGCTTACTGCTCGAAACACCTTTGATATTCTGTCGGTTTTGGAGCACAGGACCTGCCTTTGGTTTTAGTGCTTTTCCCACGGTTTCCTGGCTTTCCTTGTGACCAAGTGCTCAGGGCTTTACCAGTTCGAGGGGTTTTGCCCAGCGATGCACGCGCTAATCCCACATCAGAATCTAATTTGGATCACACCTTCCCATTAAAAGAACTTTTGGTCCATCAAAAGACTGATATACTGATCTAAGCAGTAAATGAGAGTAAAAATTCCCTCTTCTTTTTTAGCCTCCCTACACTTGCCTTTGCATAGTGCCTCTGAGCCAAAATCTTTAACCACTTCCCTTCTTTGATAGGTTGGTCATTTTGGGAAGAACTGTTTTCCTCCTTGACTTCATGCAGAACTTGTGCTATGAAGTTTACAGAAGGTAGTTTGAACTTCTTTGCCTTGATCCTTGATCCAAGGTGGCTCAAACAATTGTGAAGTACATTTTCTCCACAAAACTTTCATTTGTACCTGTTTGAAAAGCTACCAACAATAACTGTTAACAACAGTAGTCATACAAACAACAACTGCATGGACTAACTCCTGCTTCAACAAAGAAACAGATTTCACATCTTGTGAACCCTTCCATGTCTTATATTTGCATACAAATGATTAGCTAGATAACAAGCCAATAAAACATGCCTTTACAACAAATGACTCTTCAAGTAAATCATGTAGGAAAAAGACCTTTAGGACCCTTTTCCAAAAGATGAAACACTTCATCATTATCTCCATTTTGGAGTCCAAGTTAACTTCTCTCAAGCTAGCATTACATGCATCTCATGATCATGCATGCATTCCATCTATCAACTTTCACTTAAGTTCACTATACTTTTGAAGCTGAAATGAACATATTATTGCAACAATAAAGTGAGTTTCCTACACAACTTCTTTCTATTTACCATTTGGTAAGATCCCTCAACTTGCATTTATTCCACAAAGAAATGCAAAAAGATGCATCACTAGACATGCAGTCTTAATTGGATAAGAATTATAACCATTTCTTACCAATCCATTTCAAAGGTCCCTCATCTGTTTGCACATCAACATCAATATGTGAATCATCGTGAACCACATCAATCATGGAATCTTTATTTCCATCCCTGCCATTTTCTTTTTCCACCTTCTCCTTCAGCTTTGGTGGGAGAAATGTTGGATTCAAAGTCCAACACCTTTCAGTAAGATGCCTTGCTTATGGCAGTAAGTGCAACACATGTGCATCCTTTTGACATAATGCTTTTCCTTGTCATGTGGACCTTTGGCTGCTTACTTCTTTTCCTTCAGACGTTTCCTGTATGTGGCCATCTTCTTCCAACATCTAGAAACATAATGGTTATCCAAACCACAAAAGGAACATGCAATTATTTTTTCATGCCTTACAAAATCAAAAGGAATGTGTTTAGAACTAGATTTATACCTGCCTCTTTCACCTTTATTTCCTAAATGAGGAGGTGAAGCAAATGAAGAAGTGGCTCCCTTGAGAATACCATCACTTTCTTCAAGGCTGTCAGAGTTTCTACAACCCTCTAGTTCAAATATGTTCTTCTGAACACCTGCATCATGCGAATGATGTTACGAGCTATTGCATTCCTCCTAAATACAATCCTCACACTTCTGAGGTAGAGGCCCTGCAATGAAACTCGTTTTTGGAACTGTTTCAATGGCCTTCATGGAAGCTTTGGAATTCTCTCCATAATACTTTCCATAGCCAAGACCCAAATACTTAGGCCTTTCCTCAACCATTATTGGCTCAAGAATACCTTGTGCATGTTTTCCCAATCCTTTTCCTTCATAGCTCATCTTGGACATTAGCTTGGAACCTATGCCTCTGGTATGTTTTTCAAAAGAACCAATATAAGCATTCTTAGGAGAATTTGAAGACAAATAGGAATGGTTTACCTCTTCTTCAAGTTGATACTTGACCAAGGTTTCTTTTGCAACAAAGAGTTATGACTCCAACTCATGCATCCTTTTCAGGTTCATACTTGCAATATGAAGTTGCCTCTCCATTTCCTGCAATTTGTCAGAAAGCATCTTCTTCTCTTCCTCAACGGAATTCAACTGCTCTCTAAGTATGCTGCTCTTCCTTCCATCCTCATACATTTCTCTCACCATATCCATCATGGTGGAAAATTCTTGCTTCATGTCTCCATTAAAGGAACTTGTGAACAAAAGAACTTCAAACAAGATTATTAAAGAGCTTACTCAGCAACCTTTTGCAACAAACCTCTTGTGCTTCAAGGATTTCCCTAAGGTCCTTTGGGATAAAAGAATGCCTTTAGCCCTTCTTCCTTCTTGTCCTTCCTGGACTGAGCTATCAATAGCTTCCCCTTCACCTCTACAAATTCAAACAATAGTCAGTCTACAACCAAGATTACAATCGATGAGGCAATCAATCCTTAACTATCCAAACACCTTTCAGACAAGCAATTTTTGCCTTGTTAATCAAGCATTCTGATAAAGCCTTCTTTGAAGGTGGGGTTAATCAATCTTAAGCTCTGATACCACCTAATCTAAAAATGGGGCTCTTAGGCTTCTTATCTAACTTACAAGAACCTCTCCCACTTTCAAAGCTTCTAGTTTTCCCAAGTCGTAATGATTAACCAATACGGAAATAAGAAATGCTTGAAAATATGGGTGTATCCTTGTATTTGTTTTCAACTGATTATTTACTTCAAAATCTGTCATTTGTGTTGATATAAGAAGGTACTTAAACTGATATATATAAATGCATATAACAGTAGTTAAAGCAACAGTAGAAACAAACACATAAGACAACAATATAATATGGAGTTCACCCTGATATCTTGGGCTACATATCCTTGAGCTCTAATCAACTCGATTAAACTCTCTGGGATTATGACAATAGTTCTTTTACAATTTCCTACACTTAACTCCAATGTTTTATACAGGAACATTGGGTTCAGAACGCCATCCTATCCCTTGGCTCTTGGAGCTCTTCGACTTTCTAGCTCCAGGTCTTGGCTTTGGCTCTGGTTCTTGCTCTGGCTGTGGCTTTGACTCTAGCTCTGGCTATGTGGTTCGAGCTCTGGTTCTGGCTCTCAGCTCTCATTTCTGGCGCTCGCTCTGGTTCTTGGCTCTGGCTCGGCTCACGGTTCTCTACTATGGCTTTTCTAACCTCTTTCGCTCTGCCTTTCCATGCCTCTGTGAATTGCTCGACCTCCAAGCAACTCCAAGAACATTATGCTACTGTCAATTGAGCTCTCTCGCTTTTCACTCGATCTCTGAGTGACTCCCTAGACTTTCTGCACATTCAACGTCTTTTTTTTCTAGTTGTTTGCCCTCCAACCTCTAGTGGCTCTACCTATTACAGTGAGCTCGACTTTGGTTTTTTCGCTTCTATGTATGCTCTATTGCTTCTTAGGCTGCTCTCTTTTTCTCTCCCCTTTTTACTCTCTATCTGTTTGTGGCTTCTCCCAGCTCTTCGGGTCACCTGCCTCTATCCGCTATAATTCCCTGCTCCGCGTCATCATCATTGTAACACTTCACAGAGAGGTGGCCACTTGTCTCCTCACGAGCTGAGCCAACTCTTCCTCAAGTGGTTCGTTACTTCGGTTAGTCTGTGAAATGATTCATCTACCAACCCAATGATCCAGTCAGACTTCAACCTTTATGTGTCGGAGCTTATTTTCTTTATCGAATCCAGTTTCCCATTGGGCGCAATCTCTGCCATTAGATCTGGGGCCTCTAGATCCGATGGTTATCACTCTTATTGCGTGGTTGACTTGCTCAGATGTTAGCCCAGGATGAGAGTGTTTTTCTCTCTCATCCGCCAAACACGCATCAATCAACGTATGGAATCGCTGGGTCCTTTGACAAACCCACTTACTACCCAAAATGCCTCTAATATTCCGCCGGTTTTGGAGCACAGGACTTGCCTTTGGTTTTAGTGATTTTCCCACGGTTTCTTGGCTTTCCTTGTGACCAAGTTCTCGGGGCTTTACCATTTCGAGGGGTTTTTCCCAGTGATGCACACACTAATCATGCATCAGAAAAACCTCCATTTTTTGGACTAAGCCTTCTAACTACCATTTTTTCACCATGCACAGTGCCCATAGGCCAACGGTCAATGTGCTTTGACTGAAGGTCGATGTTGATCTGTGCTAGCTATAAATTGTTGCTGTTTAGAGGTTATTTCTGATAGGCTTCGACATCCATAAGACTTTAAACTTCAATATGAGATTTTATAGAGTTTGGGTAGCTTTAAGAGAGTTTGAGGATCCAATTCAGATCAACATGCCACAAATCTAGGAAAAAAACAACACTTGGAGAGAAACTTCTAAAACAACTTTCCATGTAACCCCTGGTTGCTAAAAATAGATCCTTGAATCATGGGATGCATTTTTCATGTTGTCTCTTGTTATTCTGAGAAGAGCAAGTCATGCATGCATGCATGTCAAGTTTCCTTAGTCCCGGGTGGAACTGGTCAACCAGACTGTTCACGCATGCAGTTTCTCAACTGCTTGGGAAAAATGCACATTCCTGGCTGGGAGCTGGCTGACTACCTAGGAGGATTGTGTAATTTGTGGGTAGATCAACTGACTGTAGCCCAGATTTGCTCAAATCCTGGGCTGAGAAACCCTATTGGGGAAATTTGTGCAAATCCTGCTAGGAGTGTTTGCTAGCAGGATTGCACAATCCTGGAGCCCAACAAGCTGTTAGAGAGGATTGCACAATTTTAGGAGGGAAGGCTAGCTTCCCTCTAGAAAATCACAATTTTTAAGGGGAAGCTACTCAACCTATAGCTGGACAAAGTCCGAGTGAACAACCTGTCAGTGGAATGGATCGACTGTGATTGACAGGTTGTATTTGTGCGAGGAAAACACTGAAGCTTGAGTACTTGAAGAAGCAAGGCAAAGTGGTGTGAAAGGTTGGTAAGGAGGCTCCAAAATAGGTTAAGGAAAAATTTTGCAGGGAAGTTGTAGCTACACAACACTTGGCGACACACTGGTAGAACTCCAGCTCTCTAAATGGACCTTATTTGTGAAAAGCAAGTCTAACACCTCGGGAAGTATTGTTCAGCTCTCAACTCATCTTAGCTTCACACTAGCTTGATTGTAAGATGTAACATTTTCCAAACTCTTGGTCGATTGACACACATTCCAAGCCAAGGCAGCATTGTTATTTCGATTGGGGTTGAGGGGCATATAAGTGCACAAGCATTATAGTCGTCAGAGTCTTAGGTTAATCTATGGTGTTTTTCCATTGCCAACAAACCTGGAGAGTACCTCGGTGAAGTCACATAGGAACACAAGCATGGCTTCATTGCCAGCGAGCCTATTCAATACCCTGATAGAGTTACTTGCATCACCTCCCTATGCAGGAAGCCTTTCTCTTCTTTCGCCTTATTCATTATTCATTTTGAATTTTTTGATAGGTTCATCTCTGGTGTTTTTCCACTGCCAACAAACCTTGAGAGTACCCCAGTGAAGTCACATAGGAACACAAGCATGGCTCCGTTTCCAGTGAGCCTATTCAGTACCTTGCCAGAGTTACTTGCATCATCTTCCTATGCAGGAAGCCTTTCTCTTCTTTCGCCTTATTCATTATTCATTTTGAATTTTTTGACTTTTCATTTTTCATTTTCCACTGTGCATAGTACTTATTCATTTTAGAGGCGGAAGAGGGATCTCGACTTATTGAGAGTAGAAGAGGTTGTTCCAGGAGAGAAGTAATTTGTTGTATCTATGACGTGCCTGTTGAGGTTTTCCCCCTCACCTTACTCTACTTGACTGATCTGACAAGGGTTAACCCATAAACAACCAACTAGAGAAGGTGACACTACTTAGCACGCAAGCGTTGTGTTATCACCAAGGTTCACTTCGAACAATATGTATTTTCCTTCGATGTATCATGGACGAAGAGTAACAAGCTCATCATACAAAGGAAAGATGAGAGATAACCAAGTAGCGATAATTGTACAAGCCCTCTTGTACTTTACCTAGCTCGCTTCAAGAGTTATACATGGTTTCATGAAAAAATAACCTACGAATGAAACAAGCGACCAAAAAACATCAAAGCAAAAGCGAAAGTGAAAGAAAGGTGAATAAGAAAACAAGAAAGCAATCAAACTAGCAAACAAAGCATGTAATCAAACAATCATGCAAACAAACAATTGAAAGCAAACACTACTACTCCTACACTAATGGTGCATGGGCCTGATCACATGAAGTGATACTTTCAATGCAGCCACCGGCACATTGGTAGACCCATGTTGATAAAGGCTTGGTCCGCGAGCAACTCCGTTGTGTGAACCAACAAGCAAGAAAGATATAACAATGACGACAACCACACTTCATGTTCAAAGTGCCCACGGGACATAAGTGAGTGCATGTGCATGACAGGAAGTCCATGGACTTACCATGGTGCTGGGTGACACTACATGCAACTTTGAAGCATAAGCACTCTCTTGACTATGACATGCAAACAAATGAAAGAAACAAATATAACTTGTGTCGTGAACTGCTTGCAATGTAAGACTCCTCTAATGCATGAGCAATGGGATCGTGCAGTTTGAGTGGAGGAAGTGTGATATGTGAGTGAGATGGATCTTTAATGCATACAGGTGAGTGATGAGGAGCCTTGGGTGATTGAACAATTTCATGTTCGGAAGTGACAATTTCATGTTTGGAAGTGACCCCAAGAGAGCGAGGACTTGACATAACCACCAACTCATGCTGAAGTGCCTCAACAGCCTTAGGTGTTTTAACTTCATCATTAGATAGATCATCATAAACCGGTGGCTTCAAAAGATCAACTACGATAGAGTCATGATCGTGATACAAAATGGAAGTAAATGGATCACGACTTCCACGATCAGAAATATCAATGAATTCTTCGACATCCTTATGATCAGATAAATCAAACAGAGGGGTAAATGAAAAGTGAAAAAACTCATCCTCTGTATCTCTGGAAAAGACAGATGAAGGATCAAGTGGATCTTCAATGAATAACTTATCTCCTCCATTGTCGAATGATGGACTAACATCCAGTGAGTCCTGCGAGTGATCAACAATGGGTGCATCTGTGGATGAAGACACACATGCAAAATTATGGATGGTAGGTTCACCAAAGAGGTTAGGAAAGAATAGAGGGGGCTCAGATGGAAGGGAGTCATCCTTTGCCGAGTGTTGATGCTCAAGCTCCCACTCATACTCTTCATGAATGACAATGCATGTTGGTTGTGAAAAACTAACTCCGTTAATGGGTTTCTCCTCATTTACAACAAGTGAAGAGTCTCGAATGGAGGAATACAAGACAACATCGTTCGGAGGAACACCTGAGTGCAAATATGGAGGTCGTAGACAAGTATGCATATTTGAACTTGAAGGACTCACAACCAAATCTACGCGAAAAATGAGTGAAGAGATGTTGGGAGAGTGTGAAGGATGAACATGTGTGTGAGTATGCTCTTCAGCATCATTTGGTAGTGGTGGAGTTGTTGAATGAGAGGAAGGTGGATAGTTAGTTGAGACGTTGTCTACATCCACATGAGATTGCACAGCTCCATCAATGAATAATGTTGAGTGGGTCTTGATTTTAAACTTTCTCTTGGGACGGGAAAATTTCTTAAGGAAATACTCAAACTAGTCCCAAAGATAAGAAAATTTCATATGGCTCTTCGGAGCTTGAAACTGCAAGTCAGAAGCGCTGCCAAAAATCAATAACTGATTCATGTGGAGCCCTCCATCGTTGTAACAATTTCTGGTCAAAATGGTTTGAATCAAAATGATAGAACGTGTCTTCAATGAGATCACATAAGTGCGCAAATGAGTGCAAAGTGTCAGCTGGTAGGTTAAGCACCCAACGAAATGGAGATTCACGAAGTTTGTATGAAAGCATAAAACTGACCTGTATGTTAGAAAACTCATGTTCCTCATGAAGCATGGAAAGAAAGTTATGTAAGTGCTTAGGCTAGGCCACTTTGCCTTCACCATCATATGTGTGAGTGGAAAAGAGATTGAAAATATTCCCCGTGATGGAGACATATTCATGATTCGAAAAACATCGGAGGGGAAGAAGAGTGCAAGGCTCCATAAAAGATGTGCAAAGGTTCAAAACAGGATGAGAGGACACATCTTGTCATCGGACCCTCCTTCTAGCACCATAAATGTTGACGGTGCTGGACCTGCCAACATGTCAAGGGGATATTCCCGGTAAAATGTCCCAATTAGACTTCAGACTGTTTGGTGTAGGAGTCCCAACAGTGGGTCGTAAGGTAATGCCTTGACCACGATGTTGCACATAGGCAAGTAAGATAACTCTGTCAGTAGCAAGGGTATGATTTTTATAATGATTCAAGGAAGGTGCATGAGAGGTTCAAACACAAAGGGGGTGAGATGAGTGCGCCCCTTGACAACCTGTATCAACACTCAGCTAGGAAGGGAACACATAAGTGAAGATGCATCACAAGATGTAAATAAGAACAATCGATAATCCAAATTGATGGTTAAACCAACAACACATTTGCAACAAGATTCTTATAATTTCATACAAATTAGTTCATACAAAAATACGTAAGTTAGACAACATATATCATTAAGGCAACCGAAACAGTCCAACTACAATAACAACATATGCATGAAAATGTGTTGGCTCTTATTATATAAAGAAGTGTAAGTTCCAATCATACAATACATCCATGTAAACTTGCTAGCCCCATCAGTGAAACTTTATAGCCACATCTGCTTGCTCCTCCAAAGAGATGTACTAGCTCCATGCAGTGGAGAAGCCAAGGTGCGTTACAATACTTTCCAAGCTTTCTTCAAGATAGTCTTAATAGAAGCTTGACTGACCAAAATCCTATACAATAAGTTATGAGGGACTATTTATAGCAAAGTGTGGGGTGACCCTTAACATTCCCCTTTGTGACCATTCAACTAGCCTCATGATTCTTCACTTACTATATGACTGTTACATCCACTATTGAGACTTGACTTACACTTGACATGACTCAACATTACAATGCACATGTACCCATGTGAACAATGGCTTGAACAAGCCAAACTAGACATCATTCTAACATAGACAACTATAGAATTCCAACTGCTCGACATCCTCATGCTAATCAATAATAACATATTGATGCCAAGATTGGTAGTCCTTGATAGTGTCTGTGTGTTCCACTGTGACATTTGTCTGAAACCTGAACCTTGCCTCCATAGCATCTGGGTACACTGCTCGAGCTCCTCTGTCCAAATCGTCTGAAAGCATGTGCATCATTGTATTCAATGTGGTTGGACCAACTACATAATTGCACATAATGTCTGCACTGATAGGAAAGTTTGGTCTGGTGGCGGTGTGCATCAACTCGTTAAAGTACGAGTCAAGATCTTGTCAGACCTGCTTCTTTTTCTTCACTTGGGTGAGAGTCCCAAGTGATGGGATCGTATGTGTGTGCACCACAACATCCATGCTCTTTAATACTCATTCATGGGAATCCTGTATGCTAGTGATGAATTGTAGTAGGTCTTCATAGTTCCGGATCTGACTCGAGATACATGCTTGTAGCTTGACCGCATTTTCCCTCATTAACTTTGGCAAGTGAAGCAGACCTCCCTTGTACTTCATTGTCCATGCTTGCATGTTATTAATGACAGCATGTATGTTCTTTAAGATGCGTGCTCTTATCACACATCATTGCTACCATCCATGGAGATGGACAACTGCTTGGTGCATGGTACCAAACTTGGAGTACAATGCTCATATAACTCTATCAAGGGACAATACTTCATCTTGTATTGCCTTCTTTAGTTCAGCTTGGGAGGACATTGTCACCAAGTCTCCTCCTTACTTGGCCACCTGTAGTTCCTTCACGATTCTCTCATTCTCAGCTATGAGGAAACGAACACTTGAGCTAGTGCCTTCAGCATACACTCTAGTTGCATCGGCCAAAGCAGCTAGATCTTGTGCACGTCAGTCACGACCACTTGTTCTTCAACTTGCACAGGATATGTTTGGTCCTCTGGAGTTGGTACTCTATGAGACTGCACAACTCTATGATGAGATTCGTCAAAGGAGATGTTGTGCATCTCATCTTCCACCCGATCACCAAGGATCTCAGTCCCTCCTTGGTCATTTGAGACTTGCTCATCATCTAGATGCATTGAAGCGGGTGAGTTGACCAACTTGTGGTGAGGCATGAGGTCGGTGTCCTATTCCAAATCCTAATGCTCCATGTCTGTATCCAATTGTTCAAGCGCCTTTTCCATCTCATGAGAAAATTCTTGCCCCTGTGATGGTTCACCATGTTCGCCTGATGCTAGCTGTTCAGATGAATCAACTACTTGTATGGGTGTTACTTTGTCTGTTTGCACATGATGCGCCCCTTGATGTATTTTTTGTTGTTATGATTCCTTCTCCTGTTGGTGGAACTCTTGCTCTTTTCGGAGTTTCTCCTTTAGCTCATGCAACTCCTTCTTTGCTTCTTCCATTCTCTTCTTATCCCTCCGCCCTCACTCGATGCGCTTGTCATGCTACTGCCTCTTTACCTAAATAGCCATAGCTACTTGTTTTACAAGTGGATTTTCTCGAAACTTGTAACTTTTCTCCTCCTCCATATGGTCAACAATATTCCTCTTCCCTTTGTTGCACATAGGTATGCTTGGCTATGCTGCCTCTATTGTTGCTACTACTGCTGGTGCTCTTCATGATGCTGCATCATGCTTCTTTCCTAACCACTCTACGACAAATCTGACCTGTTCATTGGGTCTGTAGTAATTGTAGCAATACCTCCATGAGGCTTACTTTCCACAATGAAATGCCCCATGGATCTAGTTGAATTGAACTCTCATGTATTGATCTTAATGCAATGTGGGTCATACGGGTTGAATCTTCAAAGGTCGAATGGGTATTTATTCATCTGTTCTACTTTGACATCTTCTTGCTTGATACTCCAGATCTCATATAACCTAATTCGCGATGGAAGAGTGGGCCAAGGTGCCTTCTTCTTCCGCTAGAGTCTAGTTGCCAATCCTACTGAGATATGATATGCTACTTCTTGCATGTCAAATACATCAACGACAAACTTTGGTAGAACATGCAGACGCTTCTCCGCACTAAACATTTGAATGAAAGTGTCGGATGGTGAGGCATACAAATCTGCAATGCCTAACAACGTCTCCATTTCTTCCTTTGACATGCAGGGTGGATCCTGTTCGAATATGAACTTGTACACTGGGGTGACAAAATGGCTAGGCATCCATATGATAACTCGCATGAAGCTGCATTTGGACAACAACTTGAAATATGTGTTCACAACAATAGTCGTCAGTGACCATGCCCACTCTAAGCCCGGGAACTCATGTTGGGCACAGACAGCATCTAGGATGTAGGCAGACATATAAATCTCTGCATGCATACCATGGGGTGAATTTTGAGCCTTTGTGACTTGTTCCTTCAGCTTTTGAGCTAGTATGTCAGACTGGTGCATGGTCTTTCTTCTCTATCCAGTTGGTCCAATGCGATCAGCTAACTCTGGGGAAAGGTTTCAATGCTCGATTGGCCACTAAGTCGACATGTGAATATGACCAAGTATTGGTGCACCTTACTCAATATATTTTTCATATAGATCTGGTTGGGTGTCATCCTGAAACAAGCTGGCTCTGTTAGGGCCTAAATCTACCACAGGGTAAGAAAGGCAAGTCTAGGGTAACATCAAACCATGCTTAACCTGGTAGCTAGCCCTACTAGGTCTGGAGAGGGCTCTCTCCTTGTCAATATCAATGAAAATTTATCAAGGAAGGCTTGAGTTGACTGATATAAAAACTAATTTTAGGCTAGGTATGCTTGCTCAAAGGAATTTTTTTGATTTTGAAGGTTGGTTGCTGGATGAGATGGGGAAGGAAGCTTTGGCTCAGGGAAATCAACACAGATTTGTAGAGGTTTCTATGGGGTGAGGTAGGCAAGTGTTTTAGCACTTTGAAATGAGTGTAATGGTGAGTCTAAAGATTGATGAGGAGATGGAGAGGGCACACAAGTGTCATGAGTCCTATTCAAACAGTAGAAAACATGTAGAACTAAATAAACCCCAAGGTAGAGCACTGAAACACCAATGAATTCCACCTTTAAACTTGATTCATTTCATTATGAAGAAAGAGAAATATGATGTAACACATAAACATAAGATCAAATGAATTACAGAGAATAAAATAATGCTAATTCACACTACCATAAGAATCCCACAAAATGCTGCAAAACCTTGGTTTATTTCCTTGCCAAACTGCAGAAGTGATGTACAAAGTAGCTCAATGCATCCACAAGAGTCCAACCTTTAAAAATGACTAAGAAAGTACAAGATATAGGCATCAAACCACACATTCTAGCCATCAGGGGTCGAATCCATGAGTCAAGGAGCTATTTCAACAAGATCTAAACTAGGAACTGAAAAATAGGCAGTGGAACAACTTGCCTCTAAAACTAAGGAAATTGATTAATTCAGCTCAAAACCACCTAAAACTGATGTATCTACCTCCTTAAGTAAATTTTCATAATTTTTACATCAAATTACATCAATTTACATCATGAATTTGATCATAAGAGAGCAAAAGTCAAACTGGTAGAAAACTAGGCGAAAATTTGAATTTTTTAGCAAAATTGACAAAATTCTTCCTGATGCGCAACACCTTTTCCAAGTTGATTTTTAAGGCCTTCCCCTTCACCAAATTTTCTCCAAGATAGCTTGTTGGAAATTTTTGTCTGTCTAATTTCTAGGACAAGTGGAATTTTTGGATTTGGTGCCCATTTGCTCGTCCAAAAATCATTTCTCCCAAGACTGCTTCCTATGGGTCCAAAAAGTGGCAGAGAGGGCATTTTTGAGGTGTTTTTTGCTCTTTAGGTGACCCAGATCTCCTCCATAATTCATGAAAATTTCTGGGTTTTCATATTTTTTCATGATGAATCCAAAAATGTTAGCCATTCCTCCAAATTCTCAACCAGCTCAACGCAGCGCCGGGCCAAGTTGCCTTGAAAAACAAGGTTTTTGTCTCCTTGGCTCCTGTTGTGCTAATCAACAACCCCCCATTTCTTAAAAAATCGTTACATAAAATTTAAAGAAGAAATGGGTCCCTTAATAGGATTTGTGTGTTCATAAATAAAATTGGTATTAACCCATCATAAGAAAAACCCTTATTAAAAGGCTTAAGGTAAATCAATCATTTGGAAAGTTTTTTTTGAATAAAAATATAAAGCGTGACTTTAAAAAAATATTATGAAACTCTTTGTTATCATGATAAAGCGATCGGAAAATTGCATATCGCAATAACAAAGGAAACATCACAAAGCCACAATAAACATTACCCATTTACTCCGATTCTAAAAGGCAATCACAAACGGATATCAGAAAAGCCAAATGCCAAGCGCAATATAATGGAGCCCTTTAATCCCTTTGATGTGATAAAACATATCGCAATCGGCAAATTGACAATGAAAACTATAAGCCAACACATAATTGAAGGTAGGCTCAAATCCTCTGATGTGATAAAACATATCGCAATCAGCAAAATCGCAATGACAGGACCATAAAGCCCGACTCCATTCCTGATTGCGATATATTTATTAGGCACACATCTCAAGGATATATTTAAATTGGTTTGCATGCATTATATCACTTATTCGAATATCGGAGATATTCAAAGCAAGTTTTAAAGCCTTTCCCTTGATATTCCCGGTCGCCGATTTGCGATTTATCAATGATCATCCATCAAACAAATCTAAGGCACGCTTCAATTTATCATTCAGCATAGAAGCGACATGATGGGCATTTAAAACCGTCTTTACCATGATTGATAGGTTAAACGGATATTCAATGAAGTAGTTAAGGGTAGATCTTTTCTTTAGATTTCATCCACGGCAACCTTTAACTATATTCCATTACCACCTGCTGATCGACGTAAGTCCTTTTCATATTATCATATTGTTTTGTTACAGTATTTCTCTGTATCATTATTTTTCAATCACTTGTGCAGAATTCTACTAAGAATAGAAATCTGAAGCAAAATGGGAAGGAAGTCAAAGAAATCCGTAGCAGTAGCTCAGCCAGCCAAAGATCCTGAACAAAGTAAAAAGGGATTAATATCAGACACGACATGTCTCGGACTAGGAAATACTAGCTGGGAAGGTATCTATAATCTAATTGAAATTGAAGAGCCAGAAGAACTATTAGAAGATGCCACTGCTGATTCAACTGATAAGTCTGAAGGAACTCTTAAAGAGTTGGCATGCTCCTTTCTTCACAGAATAGCTGACCAGGCTGAAGTCCTCCCATATATTGATGTCGTGAGATGGGTAGTGGAAAAAATTCTAGTTACAAACAGAAACTTTTGCACAGCTGACGGGAGGATATTCGGCTCATTTCAGCCAGATGATCTAATGAAAATGTATCACTTACATGAGCTTGAAAAGTGGTACAACAAAGCCTTTCTTGAAGTGTTTGCAAAAGAAAATGAGTCAGAATCAGACCCGATTAAGCAATGAATACATTTTCCCAAGAAGCACAAGCACGAATCATCGGGTAAGTACTCTGTGGACTCATTGGCTTCTCCTTACTGTTATGCTGGAGCTATGATGTGTAGAATGTGAGGAATACATGACTTTGCTAAGTTCACTATAGAAATGGTCTCTCTAATGGAGGCGGCAATCAATGTCTATGTAATGGATTGGGCCAATATTTTATCTGACAAGTTAGCCACAGAATCCTAGAGTATAGAGCAAATGCATATCAAACTACTAAGACCATTCCCCCATTCTATTACAGTGCTTACATTATGGACACTGTTTGTTTCAATTATAAATTCCCTTTGCTCGGGTGGAGGTGGACCCCCATAGACCCTAAGCCAATCCATATCTATCATGATTAGTTATGGAAGGCTAATTACAAAAACCATTTGTACAAAATCTGCAACGATTTTATTGTGCCTATTTATTACTCTATTTTTTATAAGCATGCTCCAAAGATATCCCCAAAAGCAGAAACATATTTGATAGCAGTAGGTAGTTGGTTTGAGGAAGAAAAATTCACTTATATAAGGCTTTTTGGTAGCCTTACAAAACCTCATGTCCTTCCACTATATGTGCCCAATAAACTGTTAGCTCAGGAAGTAGCCTATCAAATAATAGTATAAGGGACATCAAAAACCCTTAGAAATTCCAAGAAATAGGCATGGCCTACATTTCCTTTAAGATGCGGTGTTTTCACTCTTCATGATTACAAACATGCAGAAAAGGAGGCAGAAAAAATGCAAATGTTGAATCTTGCAACAATCCCCAATAGGCAATATGATCCAAGAAACGTTGCCTATAATGTTCTTGAACAAGCCAAGCTTGCAAAGTTTGATCATGAAAAGGATGACTTTGATGATCTATTTTCCTCAGCCCAATATTTATTTCAAGTTAAATCATTGGCTAGAATCAAATATCAAGATGAAGGATTAGAAGTGTTTAATAGGCTTAGAGAGCAGAGGTTGCAAAATCTGCCTTTAGACCTCTTAGTCACAGATCCTAAAGCCTAGTCATCTAGTTAGGTTGAACAAATAGTTACTGGAAAGATTTTCGTTGTGGAAAAGACCTCCGAACAGAAACAGGAACAGGAAGAGGGAAAAGATAGCCAACTCATGAATATAGATACTCAGCTTCTTCAAGAATGGCAACAGTTTGATTCCATTATAAGAAATATTGAGACTTTACATGGATTCAACACACCTGGAGTGACAACTGGTCACAAAACATCAACTAGTACGGTTCCAACTGAAGGAACTAGCAGCCCACCCATCATTCATAAAGATATGGAGATAATTCCAGAAAATCCATCTAATGAAATCATCCTACATGTAGAAGAAATACCCCCTTTAGATGTCTTTTATAGCCCCAAACATAAGGCTGTAGTAAAAAGACAAAGGAAAGAGTGAAAGTTTGATCAATCCTCTCTTTTACCTGCACAAATAGAAATGGCTAATGTGGTATGGAGAGAAGAAATTAATCCTTCCGAAGACCTTACAAAACTCTCTCAATATGCCGGGGCATACTTGGCAGCTATTATGGATAAAGCATCAGAAATTAGCAATTTACTCAAAGAAAAAGATCAGACAATTGTTTCACTGGAAGCACAAGTATCTGAAAAGCAACAGAGAATAGAGTATTTAGAACAACAGTTAGCAGCACAACAACAATCAAATAACCAGCTAAATGATCAATTGCTCAAGGAGAAGTGGAGGATAGACCAAAGTGCAGTACAGAAACAAAAAGAATTATTCTTAGCATTGGCTAAGCTAAAGACAATGAATGAGCAATTGAGCAAAACAAAAGATGAGCAAATTGCTCAATTGACACTGTTAGTGTCAGTCTTTACAGCCTTCCTCCAGCGATCAAATGTGCTCTTACATAGTGATTTTGAAGTGTCAAGGTCAAATTTTGTCATTTCAAAGAGTTTTCAAGCAAAATTTGGTCAAGGTCTAGGGTTTGCTTTCACTCCTTCTAACGTTGTCCAAATGGCGGTCTATGTCATCATTTAGCTGAGTCTATTATCATTCAGAGGGTTGTCATCATCATGTCAAGTTCCATAGGGTCATTTTACATCTTGTTCATGCTTCAGTTGTGCCTTGGCAAGTTCATTTCCCTCTCCTAGGGTTTTGAAGCCAATTTCTCTTGGATGGTCAAATCAATGGAAAAACTTGTTTCCTGATGTTCATACACCTTCCCCTATCCTTAAAGTACCATATCATACACTTCCCAACACTCAGATTCCCCAAAATCCTCATTTTTGCACAAACCCTAGTTTCTAGCTACAACCTGGCAATTTTCTAGGTTTGGTCTGTGATTTGCCCTTTTGGACCCCTTCCCCTCACTCAATCTCTGAGATTCCACTTTCCCCTGCTTCCTAACATCCCTCCCCACTCCCAAAAATTTCCCCAAGAATTTAGAAGCCCCCTATCCCCTTCATTTCGCTTCATTTCGACAAAATTCCTTGCTTCACACATCAGGGCAAGTTTCACTCAAATGATGTTTCAGAGCAGTCAGAGATGAATTTTGGGAAACTGAGAGAGGCTTTTGTCCATAACATGCCAAAGAAGAAACACCTCTTTCAATTTTTACACAGGTGTCATGGTTTGAGAGAAATGTCAAAAATATCGGCGAGAACGAAGGTGCTCCAAGGACGGTTGGCCAAAACACAAAAACGAAAGAAAACGCCCGATCCACTCCAAATTTTGGCCAAAGCCTCTTGGGCTGAGCATGGTACTTGATTGGGGACTCCCAGCCCAAATTTTAAGAAATTTGGAGAAAATTTTGTCATTTGTGAATTTTTTGTGCCATTTACAGGTTTTTCCCGTGTCATGTCCGCGTCCCGAGCGCGGACGTTTTGAAGGACTGCTCGAAATTTTGAAAACTTGGCATTTTTGGAAAGGGCATGCAAAGAGAAAAATTACCAATACTTGGGAGAAGCTTGATTTTGAGATTTGAGCCTCCAAAAGCTCAAAATACATCAAAAAAATGACTTTCTGCCCACTTTTTGAGTTGCAGAAAGTGACCTTGGGAGAAATGGTTTTTGAGGGGGAAAAACAACTCCAAATTCAGAAATTTCACTTGGGATGGAAAGTAGACAGGCCAAGCTTTCCAATGAGCTATCTTTCACTTGATTTGGACCAATGGAACCCACTCAAAAGTTGCTGCAAATATGCGCGGACACGAGAGACAGGGGGCGCGGACATGAGAGCAAACTTTGCCAAAATTGACTTTTTTGGTCAAAAAACACTGTTTTGACTATGGTTGATTATTTTTACTTGTAGATGATGGATAAATGTAATATTTTCATGGCACTTTGATAGATTTTACCTCTCTTTACTCTTCTAGAAGCTTCCTTGATGTAAAAAGTGAATAATTAATGCATGAATCAGTTAGCTAAGTAATAGAGGCAAGTTGTTGAGCTGCCTATTATCTAGTGCTTAGTTTGGAATTAGTTCAAACTTCTCCTAGAAGGATGAGCTCGACCCCTAGAGGAAAGGGAAGAGGTTAGCTTGCCTATATTATGTGTTTTCTTAGTCATTTTGAGAGGTTGGAAGGTTGGACTCTTGTGGGAGAAAGTTTCATTGTATATTGTACATCTATCTTTGCAATTTCAAGAGGAAGAAGGCCAGGGTTTTGCAGACATCCTTGTGGATTCTTGTGGATTGTAGTGTTGATGGTGTGTTCCCTACATGTTCTTGTAAGTTTGTTTATGTATTCTACATCTCTCTTTTGCTTCTATTTGGACAGATGAAGTGGTAAAGTTTGAATACATGCTTTGACATGCTCAGCTTTTTAGTTTGTTCAAAATTTATGTTTTCTGCTATCTAGAGAGGATTCAAATGGTTGTTTTCCCTCTTTAGCTCCTTCTCTATCATCCATGATCATCCATCTCAGATTAAAGCATCAGCGCTTACTCCTACCTTGCCCCAAAGATCCCCCTGCAAAAACTGTGCTCAATCCCCGCACCCTGAATTGCACTCCCTCCAATTGCCACCAAAAAACAAAAAATCTTTAAATCAACCCCCCTTATCAATTTACTAGCCTAAAATCTTTAATCCTAATTGGTCAGCTTATCATATTGAAAGATCTACCGAATCTGACCCGAGAGAGCCTTCTCATACCTCGTAGGGCTAGCTACGAGGTGAAATGGTTTGATGTAGCCTTGAGAGTTTGTTTATCTCAGCCTAGGTGAATTCCAAGCGCTAACATATTGGCGACCATACTGGGGAGAACAAATTTGTAATTTGCTCATTGACGTGTTATTTATAAGTCTTAGACGGAGTCTGAAGATACGCCAGGTAGCCTTCGAACACGCTCTTGTTTTACATCAGCGTTAGTAGATAAACGCTGCTTCAGTCGATCTCCGTGAGCTTGTGAAAGTAGCGCTTCATTGGAACTTTACCCCAGTACATGTATCAAGTTCAGATCTAATTGTTGATGGTGAACAACGATCAGGCACTTGACAGGCTGAAATCATTCACTGGCGACTCCTTCACTGAAGAATCTAGC